>JARHVA010000607.1:4400000-4610000 GCA_037957365.1 Torreya grandis | reverse complement strand
TACATATGTACATGATTCATAATGTTTAAAACAATAGAAGTTGTATATACATGTTTAACTATAAGAATATAATGTTTTAATGTAATATTTTATTATTCACTCTGCATATGAATTATTATATGGATTGTATCTTCCACACTATTAAATTATGTTGAAAGTTAAATATCTCATGACTTAACTAGTACATTAGTTGTATCTATTGCACATGTTGTTTAAGATGTGTTTAGCTATCAAATAGTGAATCATTATGCTAATTAGTAAAGAATATTATATTTAAATAATTCTAAAGTTAAAGTAAAAAAATAAAATAAAATAATTACATGTTTATTTACCAAAATTTAATGGGCTTGTAACATCAACACTTGCATACCTAGTCTAGATTTCATTCTTAGCATTGCATGCATAAAAATATGATTAAAACCCACAAAAATAATGGCATTTACTTTCATTTAATTTTGTTTTTCCTTAAATAATATAAAAATAATTTCATTTTTTATTAATTATCATATCTTTATTTCATTTTTCAAAAAATAAAAAAATAAAAATAAAAACACAATTAGTTAAGCCTTGTCAAGACGAGTAGCACAAAACCTTGCTTTACACATTCAAAACAATAAGTATCTCTTTCAAACCATTTCTTAAAAAATATGTAAACTTATTAAATCCATCACATCATTATATTTTCATATTTTATGACACTTCCAAATTATCCACTTACTCATTAGAGCTAGTATCTCTCATAGGGTTATATCTCCCTTTCCTAGTAGCAATGTTCAAAGTGACATCAACACAGAAATTATAAATGATATTTTTCATTCCACCCCAATTACCCACCTCATAATTAACCATCTCAAAGTTATTTATATTTAAATTCATCAATATAATGATCTCTAGTATAGACATTCATCACTCCTCTTTTATCTCTCCTCATGTCTAGCCTCATCTTATTATCATTTATTTTTTGTATGATTCATCTAACCTAACTATACCCAAATTTTCATCCCTGAAATCAAAAAATAAATCCACTACATCATACTTGCTGACACTATAGGACCTTGGAGTTATATTTCCCATCTGTTATCTTCTCTCAGTGAGAAACATGACATTGTAGAGCTCTTTTGGTATCATCCTAAGCATCCTTTACCACCTGTCATTTAAAAACACATTACAATACCTCAACCTAATCTCACTAACCTTTATATCTACTCATTATAATCATCACTTCATCAACTATCTTAGCTATACCTTGGTAATTCAATTGAACAAAGGTTAGTGTGTTGGTTTTTGTGTATACAGTTGCATAAACCATGGAGCACAAAATGAGGAACTACATAATAGGCTAGTAGAATGAGTCTATAATATGACTAATTAATTAAAAAAAAATTAAGAAATAATATCGAGATAATATAGTGCATCATAGCATAGATATAGGGGTCTATTGGGACTAAGACATTAAATGTAAAGCACGTAATAATATTATGTATAAAAAGCAGTTGTGCACCCTAAGGGGTGTGTATTAACTGTATAAAATTGAAAGGTAGTGCTTGAACTCAATAAAATCCCACCTTATCTCATTAGAATAAATATATATTTTAAGTTGTCACTATTATACTACTAAAATTGTAATCATTGTTACTTAGTGAATTTGTAAGTTTTATGTATTATAATGAGAGCCTAAATGATAATATATACAAGATTTATCCAATGATTGTCTGCTTTTATGCTTTGTTTATGAAATAGTTTTTGTATTAGTTTAGAAATGGTTCATGCATATCTACTTGTGTGTGGAAAAAATTAAATATTATTTCATGCTAAACTATACTATTCAAATTTACTAGGAAGATAAATATTTAAGTATTGGTTTTCACTCACATTGTATTGAATAACAAGATATCAAGTGAATGGCATTTCCATGTAACTAACCCAATTATGACTTAGTATTTTGTTTACACCATGGGTGAGCATGATTATTATAAATATATGCCAATATGGTCAATATTTAAGTGTTTTGGTATGTCCATGGTGTATAACCTAAGATGTGCATGAAAATAAAATAATATTTTGGTTCCATTATCGAGACATAGTTGAATGAGTTGTTGAGACAGCGAGTGGAGATAATTAAACATATATCACTAGAAAATATTTGGAAAAGGTTGGATATTTAGAGTGTGATTTTTTAATAAATTATCATATCCTTATATAGAAACACTTAAGGAGTGTGTTAGAGGTAATTTGCATGATCCATTGTATTATTTTTTATTTTTTGAGTTACCTAAACATTTACATACATGGATTGTTTAATATTTATGGGAATAAGTAGAAAAAATAGATGTAAGTACCCTTATATAGAATAATTCATGGATAATTTGAGGCACACAAATACTATTTTAACCATAGGGGTTGATGTTTGGTGGTGTGTCACCTTGAATAGATAGCTACTAGAGTGTTCAATCTCAACATGTTTTTATCCTAAGCAATTTGAATATTAATTTTTTCACCAACCTAAAGGTTTGTATATTTCACAACTTCTTTCAAATATCAATAAACTCATGGTGTATTGTGGGATTTACAATCTTCCTATGACCAGCTAGGTTTTTTCATGCATGGGTTATGCAGATGGTGGAAGACAAAGGGTGGATATGGTTATCATGTGTCAATAAGGAGAGGAGAGTTGTAATTTAGAAAGTAAAACAAAGATGAACATGAAATCAAATGGGGTAATTATGATAAACTTCATAAAAAATTTATTGTTACCAATGACCCTAGGGAGAAGGGAGAGCTAAGTTTGGGAGTTGCCACAAGAAACTATTTAGGATGGAGATGGAATGTAGATGGATACCACACCAAAGGAATGAAATATGATAAGGATACACTTTAAAAGTATTAAGGGTACATCTGGGAGAATATAAATGAAGAGGATTAGATCCCTAGGAGCATGTAGAATAGTGAATAAATGGAAGTGCACACCCAAGATCTACCTAAATCATAAGCATGTGCATTTCTTAACCAAAAAAGAGTGTGTATTATTTTTATTTGCATCTAATTATAAATTTCAAGAGTCATGAATCATAAAAGGTTATTCTATAATAGATAATACCTTATAAAATTTTGGGATGATTTGACAAAATCAGTGCGAAAAAATACCCCAACTATGTTGGAAATTCCACTAATAGGGGATGGAAATCCAACTCCATAGATAAGTAATACTTTATGAGGAATAATGGTTGTTAGGTGTGTGCTACCTAGTGATGGGACTAGTGGAACAAAATCCACACAAGGAATAAATGTATCTATCTTGGGAGTAGGATACCTTAGAGGTGGTTAAGCTCAAGCTCACAAGAAATATGTAGTATACTAGTTGCATGAATGACATTAGTATTGAAAATAATCATTCCCTAGAAAGTCATATACTATATGTATTTGAGATTACCAAAGTACAAAGGAGTTGAAAATTTTTTAAATCATGTACATAATTATGAGCTCATATGGTATTCCAAGGGTGTTAATTTTCTAGAGAGGAAAGTGAGCCAATTTGATACCATATTTTTAGATCATGCACATATTGGTATTACAAGTATGACCCAAACTAGGATATTTTAGACCATGATAATTTGAGGGAAATTATTGAAGGAATTTTATAATATAGTAATTGAATAATAAAGTATATTTACCCTAAAGGAAATAAAGAATAGGCTTGATCTCAAATCTCTCAAATTTGATATTCTTAACTAATAACATCCAAACTTATGATGCAATATTAAAAACATTGATCTCAAATCTCTTATTAAAATTTCATTTAGTACACCATGTGTAATGGTTTATGGGAGGACTACTATTGTCTTCCAAGTGTGCCTTATCAATGAAAACCTTCAAAGACCTATGTGAGGTGTTAGAAGCAAAATTAAGGGTCAGGAAGCATGGGCATAGGTTTCAACCCTTTTAAAAAGGTGATAATATATTCTATGGCCTCAAAATTACAAAATATCATGGCTAATAGTGCACATGAAACACATAGTAGCTTATGGTACACTACCTATGAATTCAAAGGGAATAATATGAATGATTTTCTTAAACCCAACATTTTATCACTCCTCGCATCCAACAATATTTTTCATGAAGGTCATGATAAATGAATATTATCCACCACTACAATGAGAAACACAAAAACAATTGTGAGGCCTCCAACCACATCTCTAAGAATTGTCGAGTGATTAATGAGATTCACAAAGCACATAAATGAGGAACACACCTAACCATATCTATCCCTTCCAAATAGAACCAAGGATAATATAATGGAAAACACCCCTATTGTGTAAAAGGTAGTGGATGGTTTCCCCTTCATATATTTTATAAGTGTGGTTCTCTAAATCACTATCAACGAGACTACCTGAATTTTCCCATTTGTGGGTATTGTCACAGTGAACACCAACTAGAAGAATGCATAGATCTATATGTAAATAAAATGTAGAATGATATGTTATATAAGGGACTTAGGATGATGAATATTTTTCACTATGGATACTATTGGTTGAAAATAGAAGGAATCCCAAAGTACTAAGGGACTAAACATAAATGTCATGACATTGAGTAGTGCTAACACCCGATATTAGGTATTAACCCCCATTAAAAAGGTCCATCTAGGTTATTAACCCAAAATATATGATAAATTACATCTTATGGAGAATTACACCAATGATTATATATATGGTTTTTTCCAAAATTAAATAATACAAGAATTGATGGATGTTATACAAATTTCAAAGGTGACATTCAACATTCCCACAATTTAGAGGTTTAGGCCAAGGAAGTGCTCCACCAGAAGGTTAAGGAGACTAAGGATGGAGAATGATTTTATAAAATATTATCTATATTATGTTTATAATGGATGATCCATATGATTTATAATTTCTTGATGCAACAATCAATTGGAACAATCAAAGTTCCCATGTCATGCCTAATAAAAGAGCACAAAGTCAAGAAATCAAAAAATGATAACTATGATCAAGATTTGCTAATTGATTCCAAAATTGATGGTCTTAAGTTTGTGACTTTATCATTGACATGAAAGTTGAGGTAAATATTCTCACTCATGAATATTGGTGTGAGATAGGATGTCCTCCTTTAAGACCCTTGCCTTGTGTATTATTTATGGATAACAACACTTGTGCAAAATCATTGGGAATTATCAAACATGTTTGTGTTGATATCATGGGAGTAAATTTTTTTACATAATTTTAATTCATAAAATTAATTGTGGTTAAAAAGTATCTAGCATTTCTTGGCAAGCCATGATGCTATGCAAATGATGCATATATGTGCTTCAATAAGTGCTACATGAGCTTTCAAAATGGATATTCATGTGTAGTTATCCCCATTGATAAAAATCATGGCCAAACTAAGGTCTAAAGTGTGGAGATAGATGGGGAGTTAAATTAAATCTATAATATTATTGTGTAATGCATGACTAATATTAATGTTGATGATGAAGGAGGGTTGAGTTGGGGTGATGATAACTCCATGTCTTAAATTATTAGTGTCACTTGTGACCAATAGGTGAAATAATATTATGAATTAATGGGGAAAAAGTATGGCACTATGAGTTAAAATTAAATAAAATCCATGGCACAAAAAGACATAAGGGACACTAGGATCAAGGTTAGTTCAAATCCAGGAACCAAGGTTTGTGTTCTAGGAATATTCACATTAGTCAAATCTGTACTATTAGGTGGTCTATCTATGCTCTATGAAATTTGACTTATGCAAGGTTGTAGACCTTGTGATTTTCTTATCACTAGTTTACCCCATGTTTTTTTATCATCTTGTACCTATGTTTTTCTAATATGCTAGGATAAAAATGTGTTAAATTGTTGATTATAGATTATGGAGTCTGATAACCACAAAGCAGAATTACAAAGTATATATCCTTCGTACTATAATCAGACCTCCATGTAACTATGAGTGAGTGTAAATAGGGTAGCTCAAGAAATGGTTTTGAACCTCATATTCCCTATAAGTGATTATTCTACTATATGCAAGTTAAAACCTTCATTCGGCATAAGGGAATAATGATGCACCAAGATAGAAAACTTCATCGCAATGTGTAATATATGACTCAATGAAGCTCAACTTGAAGTATGATGAATAATGTAACTCCATGCTTGGCTATGCTATAAGTGAAGACATCATGATAACATATGATATTTAATCCAAGGATGCTAACAAAAATATTTTAGCCTTTTTTTAAGTGTTATTTTATGGTTCAAGGGATAAATGGATACCAATGTAGGGTCTAGATAAGTTAAATACATATGTAAATATATACAAGTATGTCAAATATGGTAAATTATGGATAATACACTAGGTAAAAAGGTCATGCACCAAATTTAATTTTATACTCTAAGAATAGATGTTCATTATTTTAATCGAAATAATAGGATGAGGAGCAAACTAGTAGTACAAAGGAGTCATCATTTGTCATGCTCATCTCAAAGCATGAGAAAGAGCTTAAATTTTTTGATGATCAACCCAAACATACACTAGAAAAATGTATAAATGTAGAATGGATACATGTTATAAGGAACATTGATCCTACAAAAAGAAGAGAGGCCTGAGATCTTGGACTCATGTTTCTCTCATGGGTTATTGTTACCCTAAAGTTGAATGATTAGAAAAATATTTTTTAAAAGGGAAGCTAGTTTTCCAATCCAATCAATGGATTTTTTTTAGTCTCATCCATAATAAGTTAGAATAGAATTTTTATTTTTACATAATAAGATTCTCTTGCATCACCATGCACAATTCATTAGAACTATGTATGTGTTTATTTTATTTATAAATAGTTTCTAAAAAGGCCAATCAATATAAAGGAAGATATTCAGAATAGAATAGCTTTCATAAATAAGTAAGAGAGTAAAATAATTATGGGTTCAGTATTCAGTTTAATATGTCGATAACGTAGATTATTTTAAGAATATATGCAAGTCAAGTGAGGGATAATTTAATATCTAAATTCTCCATTATTATGAAAAATGCTTCAATTATTTAGACAATTAAATGTTTTCTTTGTTGAAATATTTGGGATCTCTTACACCATCAAATTTTATTTAAATCAATAGTAGAGATTATTTTTAAAAATGAAAGATGGTATTATTATCCTTAAAAACCTTTTTGTCATCAAATTTAAAATAAATCTCTCCAACCATTAAATTGTAATAAAAAAAAAAATTGAAATTATTGAAAATCAAATTTTTAGATTATGATTGAAAATTTAGAAACTACATATTATCTATGAAAAATTCTAAAAAAAAATTTTGAAAAACAAATGATAGAACCCACATTTTTTATTTGCATGCATTTTTAAGACAAAATTTTGAATAAGCAAAAAAATAAATAAATAAATAAATTGATTAATTAATTAAAAGATCTCATGTCATTGATCTATCTTTAAAAGTCAAGGACACTTCGTAATCAAGAGCCATTTTTAGAAAATATGATGGAGGTCATTTGCTAAAATCCCCTCACATGGTCAAATCAATATGAATCATCTCCCACCGTTGATATCCATTTCAAAGGCTTAAATCATTAAGGTAATAAAAGATTCATAAGAAAGGGGCTCACCAAGATGAGATTTATAAAAAAAAGCTAAAAAAGCTAAAAATCCTCTTTTATTATTGATTTTTTGGGCTGTAAATTCCTTTAGCCGTTTAATCTATAGTATTAAGAGAAGGAAGCATGAAGACTTAGCTGAATTTAAATCTTTTAAACTGGATACATTATATTTTTCAACCATTAGAGAGTTGAGGTTGATGTCATATCTTAAGAAAAGTTCATGTTATCAGATCCATTTTTCGAGATATTTTTTTCATTGTTAGATTAACAGAGATTTTATAAAGAATAGTTTACATTGTCAACTTCCAATATTGGAAAATATATAAGTTTTAATGGTTATAACATGATAACACAGAGAAAATATAGAATGTAAGTTGTAGCTAGATAATTTAATTTAAATGATGTAGAATCTAACATTTTAGAGTAGTTTACAGATGTAAAATTAGATAAATTTTTATTATATGAGAATAAATTCAAAGACTACAGAAGTAATTTGTATTTGGTTTGGACTGTCTCTTGAATCAATTTGATGTTGCATTCCTCATACCCCACTTTCGAATTCAAAATGAAATAATAAATTGATATAAAAACTACATCAAATAAAATGATCTTTTCTCGACTCCTGTTATCTAATAAATATAGACAACTATATTTAATATTTAACAAATAATATCCTCTTAAAATCTATCATAATATTAAGAAATTTCAAACCAAATTAAAATTCCTTAACTTTATTTTCCTCGCATGTTAAAGAGGTTTAAATTAATTTTTAAGCTTAAACTTTGTTAGTGGGCTAAACCCAATAATTTCAAAAAGAGAAAGTTGATGTATAAAAGAAAATAACAAAAACAAAATCGAAAGGTAAAAGGAAAATTTGTGGCTACATGGAAATATAATTAGAGATTTTTCTAAATGCACATAGGCAAGCTAATCTTATATAAAAGTTTTGTATTTCAAAAAGAAATGTCCGTGGGCAGTTAAGAGGGGCCCATAAGCTTCTATTTAAGCGTATAAATCAAAGTTTCCTACAATTCAAAGTTGATTTACTCAATACAGCAACAAAGCATGGGCATGGTTATTTAAAAGATTGCTTCATCCACCAAAACCTATAAGAGATGGACTACGTATGGTAAAAATCAGATTCTTTGAATTTATCCTTATTTTCTTTTTATTTTCTTCTCATTATATAAATGGTTTATCTCCCTTGATTTTTAAAGGTTTTTTTTTGGGTTAGATTTCTAAGCTCTAGCGTTTGTTCCAAATTTTGAAAACAAAAATAAACAATAATTACAGATAATTTTAGTGATGTACACAACTCTAAAGGTGTGCAGTGTGTGTCCTTCCTCTTTTTAATAATATATATAGCATGAACTTGTATGTCATAATGACAAATGCTCTAATGATTACTTGAACTCTCTATAATTTCTATTATTTCTCAATAGATGTGATGCAACCATGATTGCAGGTCTCAATTAAGAGATGCATTGAACCATCTAACCCTTAGAATACACAGTGGAAAATGCAATAAAATGCATGAAACACACTCAGATATTTATTACATTTCAATGACATGGAAATACAATAGAAAAAATGATAATAATGATACCATAATCTCACAATGAGATGTGTTACAAAATCAAATATGTATATATATGCTTTCTAACTCACAACCTTTACAAGTGTAGCCTAACTCTCAAAATAAACACTCAAAATTATTTCTTAAGCTCAAATCTTTTATCCAACCTCAACCACCCCCACCTCTCTTGCACAAATGTAGGGGAATGCTTATATATGCATAGGGCCCATCTACTTACATTAAGTGCCTTACACCCACTAACATCATTTAAATAACTTTAATGCACCACAAATATTAAATTTCTCTCACAACTCCAAGGCAAGAACATATTACATCATAACATACTACATCATGTACAATACCAAATAGATCATTATCATCTTCCCATGACTTACAATATTAAATGTTATATATTCAACAATGTTTCCTTTCATAACACATTAAAAGGAAATGCGCCAAAACCAAATGTGCACCAAGAAAGTTGCATGAAGTCACACGACCTCATAACTAACAATTTTAAAGAAAATCCTTGTGTTGATATCCTTATGATTTCTCAAGAACATTACCATATATTACTACACATGCCCCAAATGATTATAAAATCATTGTATGCCTTACATAATGAAAAACAAACTTCTCCAAGGAATCTTATCATTTATGTTATTTTTACAAAAAATAATGAAAGCTATGATGTTTTAGAAAATGTCACATATTTCTAAAAAAAGGCAAATCTTTGCAAGACTATGCTTGCTCAAAATGTTGACACTAACTATTGCACAAAGTGTCATAAGCTTATTTATATAAATAAAAAATACAACTATATGAGAATAGGTGTGCAGAACATTACAAACATATGCACACTCATAGGTTGTGCAAAGCGATACAAGACATGTGCGCACTGAAATATGGTGCAAAACAACTGAAATAAGGTTCACATAAAACACATGACTTGCATAAAATTATAAAAAAGACATATGCACAATAAAAAAACTATGCAAAATAAAACTTAGACAAATTTCCTAAACTATAATATTTTTTGTTGATGCAAGATTTCACGTGAACCCAAATGTTCTTACATCATACACTCTGGGTAACAAAATAAACATGAGCTCCTACTCATGCACCTTCTAAGAGATCTACTAATGATATTTATTATTTTTTAGCTTATGATGCACTAATCCATGTTGCATCTTATATTCCTCAACCTTTCCATTTTACCAAATATTATGTATAATCTTTTTTCTGTGTAATTTTTCTATCTTACATGTTAATCACATGTTCCACTTCATCATGCTCCTTTTCAAGGATCTATTATCTCAAATTTGCTTCTTCATATTTTGTGCTTGCATTTTCATTAATTTTCCATACATAATATAGATAAAAATCAACCATATTAAAAATAGGTGATATGTCTATCCCTTTAGGTAACTCTATCTCATAGGCATTCTCAAAAATTTCTAAAAAATTCTACACGGCCCAATATTTTTCCATTTCATCTTATCATAAGTGACTTTTTGAAATCTCTATTTCCTCAAGTGTGCTAAGACTAATTTTTCCACATAAAATTATACTTATCTTCTCTTCACATTTGTGCGTTGTTTGTAATACACACTAATTTTCTCCAATTATTCATGCACTTGCTTATGCACTTATTGCATATGCTCTACAAAATCCTCTAATTTAGCACTTTTTCATGGCTCACTTTTCATGTCATGTAATTTCACATCTCCTCTTGGAATCATCCCATTCACAATATAGAATGGTGTTTTCCTTATACTCATATTCATTGAATTATTATAGGAAAACTTAGATTTTACCAAAATATTATCCCATGTTTGTATCTTACCTTCAATTAAACATCTCAAAAAATTACCCAATATTTTGTTTACTACCTCTATTTTTCACCTATCAAAGGATAGTATGTTAAACTAAACTACAACTTAGTGTTCAATTTTTTCTCAACATTTTTCAAAAATTTCCAACAAATTTCACATATATATCTGAAACTATGTTGTGTGGAAAACCATGCAGCCTTAAAACCTCCATGAAAAACAAGTTATTAATGTTTGTCCCATCACTAGCCCTATTGCATGCCATAAAATGTGTCATTTCCTCTTTATATTCTAGTAAAACCTAAACTAAAACCCATACTTATATCCTCTCATGGATTTGTTGGAATAGGCAATGGTTGATACAACCCTACATTTTGACTTCTTCCTTTCACTAGTTATAAAACTCTACACTCCTGATCATATTTGCACATATCTATACTCATTCATAGAAAAAATAATTGTATGCCACATTTGCTAATGTTTTATCATAACCAAAATGACCTGCCAAACCTCCACTATGTTTTTCCTTGATCAAATTTTCATGTATAAACTTCTTGGTATGAACAATTGTGTTCCTATAAATAATAATCCATCTTAAACAAAATAATCTAACCATGGTTTCATGTCTTTACTCATTGGTTCTACACATGCTTTCCATGCTTCCTGAATCTTCATCATTTTCACATTGTTTCTTCATAAAATCAAATTTTGTGACTTCTACTCTCAATTCATTCAAAAAAATATCTCTACGAATCAACACATTAGCAACTATGTTGTATTTTCCACTCTTTTATTTTAAAAATAATAATAACTCTGTAAGAATTCAACCCACATCATATGTCTTTGATTTAATTAGTCTAACTAGTAATAAACTACAGTGCTTGATTATTTATATGCAATGAAAACTCCTTAGGTAACAAATAATTTATCTGTTTCTTGAGCACTTGCTCAATTGCATTCAAATATTGATCATATACTTAATATGTTTGCTTCATAGCATTCACCAAAATCTATCAATGCTGACACTGGCTACTCTTTTATCTTTTTCTTTAGTTGTTAGAAACTATGTTTTACTTATGATATCCATACAAACTCTCTTTTATCCTTTCACATCATAATAGTCATTGCTACACATGTCCCACTAAAATTTATGATGAATTTCCAATAAAAGCTAGTCATTCCATGAAAACTACATACATCAAATGTACTCTATAGTGATAGCCAATCTAGTAGAGCTCTTACCTTCTCCAGATCCATTTCTAAACCATTTTAAGAAATAAAAAATCCAAAGTATACCAATTAAATCTACATGAAACTAAATTTCTTCAAATTTACAAGTATTTTTTCATCTTGTAACTTCTCTATCACTTTGCATAAATGTCATAAGTGTTCTTTCTCTATTCTATTAAAAATCAATATTTCATCGAGATACATAATGAAAAACTTACCCAAAAAGAGATTAATAACTTCATCCATCAATATCATGAATGTACCTAGTGTGTTAGTTAGCCAAATGGTATAACCAACCACTCGTATAGACCTTCTTATGTCTTAAATATTATTTTCCTTTCATCATCTTCCCTTATGCAAATAGGTGATATCCACTCTTCAAGTCAATTTTAAATTAAAGTAACTCATTCAACTTAAGCAATCCGTCAAATCACTCATATGCATAAATATAAATCTATACTTTATGGTTAACTTGATGACTATGTAATCAATACACATCCTCTGTTATCGATTCTTATTATGAACTAAAACTAATAGTATTGCATATGATTTCAAACTTTCTCCAACTAACCCTTTGTTCAATATCTCTTGAATTTGTCTTTGTACCTATGCATTCTCTTTTTGAGTCAACTTATGTGCCACTTTTTTTAGTAAACTCAAACCTAAAAGCAAATCCAAGTGATTACTTATACATCTTATCAGTAATAATCCATCTGATAGATCATTAGACATGATTTCCTCAAACTCACTTAGTATATCTCTTTTAATTCATGCAGAAAATTTTATTTTGTTTTTGTGTCTATACTCACATCTTGTGCTAGTTTTGAAATAAATACATAACATGCACTCTATTATTTCACCTATTTAAATAATTGATTTCCCAAAATAATCAACACCATTAGACTCTTTTGGATATCTTCACACTTATCCTTCAAAGGATTTAGAGTATGTGTTAATCCATCCTTCCAAAATGTGTATGTCTTTACACAACCATCATGTTGTGCCTTGTGGTAAAACTACCTAGGCCTTCCAAATAAAATATGACAAACATCAATAATAATTATATCACATAATGCTTCATATTTTTATGTTCCAATCTAAAAACTTACTAGACATTGTTCATTCACTATAACTTGATGTCCCTTCAACAAATACAAAACCTTATATCGATTCAAATGCATAATCCTTCTCAAACCTAGTTTATGTACCACATATTTTGAAATAAATTTATTTTTGCTATCACTATCAACAATAAATTTATAGTACTTACCTCTCAATTTAAAAATTCATATGAAAAAATTATTTCTCTATGTAGGATTATTGTCCTCTTTCGCAGGCTTAAACAATACCTTCTTAATCATGACAACTTCTCTAAATTTTAGTTCATCTATGTTATGAATAGATGTAAGAATTGATTCATAAATTTTTTCAATATGAGCACTTTCATTATTTCTCATGTTACCTTCATTATGAATATGAGGACACTCAAATGCTCTATGGCTAGTCTTGCCAAATTCAAAATATGTACCGTTGAATCCATGACCTCTACCTCATCCATAGGATTATAATCCTCTCTGGGTATTATAATCATTGCCTCTACCTCTACCTCTAAAATTTCATATGCCTCTCTGGGTATTATAATCATTGTGATAATAAGTACTAGCCTCACAGTCTTTCATTTTCACAAAATATCCTCTGCCACTTCCACCTTGTCCACGTCTATACATGAAATTTCATTTTCCTTGCACCGCTCATTACTGCTTGCACAATAAATTTGCATCCACCTTTAGTGCACACTGATAGGTCTCTTCAATAGATAATTAATCATAGTTTGATCTTCCCAAACTCATCTTTAATTTCCATGTGCAATCCATTCATGTAGCTTTAGATCTTCACAACATGACCTACTCTGATGGTAAGTCTATAATACTTCTCTGTGTAGTTGTTGACTAAATTTGACCCCAAGTCAAACTTGTCACCCCCTATAAATGAAACCTTGTCATGGTCTTGTTATGTGGTCATTTAATAGCCTATATGGTCCCTAGAGTCTTCATATAACCTTGTTAGTATTGTTTAAGGTTAGTTTGGAGAAGTTAAAGTATAGTTATATTTTAGTCAGATAGTGATCTAGGGGTGTCATGAGGAAATAATTCTTGGTAAATTTATGTCAAAGATTATTAGGGGTTGATTAATGTCATTTTATGTCCTAAACATCTTTTCATAACATTTCATTAAGTTTTGAAAAGTTTGGCGACCATTTGCTAACTCTAAGGTGTTGAAAATGAGTAAAAATATGATTTTGGATAATATTTATGTTTTTAAAGTTTAACCAAATTAAAAATATATATAAGACACATTAAAAATATCTTGGATAAGTTACATAACCGTTTCACCTATTACCATGTCAAATAAAAGTTAGTTTTTTTTATTCCAACGCCATATTGAAGAGTTAGAAGAAGTTGTACGAACTTGTTGAAGTCATGTGAAAGTTTAAACATTGCATAGGTGTTTTTTAATCTAATAAAGGTCATAAAAAATCTTGGATTGAAGTTTTAAATCCAAAAATTATATAAAAACACTTCTCTCTTCCATCACTCCATTCACATGCTAGTGAAGGCAAATTTTAATCAAATGATACAGGTTGTACAGGTAGATTTGGGGGATGATATTTTTAAAAAAAGTTGGGAACCATATGGGATTCCAATTTGTGGAATTTTTCATTGTATGTGTGCTATTAGATCTATTAATAATCGCTAAGATCCTAGACTAATTTTTGAAGACTTAAAAACCCACAGGCTAAGTTTGGATCAACTCTAGTGTAAAATATGAATTAATGGATACTTTAAACTACTTGATTTGAGTTATAATACATATTTATATTCCTCCCACACATTAATTCATTATGGTGGCATGTGTGGATGTTCTTTTGGCATGAAAAGTGGTTCTTAAGTAGTTTGCAAGTGACTCGTAACTTTTCTATGTTGCAAAGGTTATCCAAGTATTATAGTGCATCTAACTATTTATTCATGGTTTTATAATATCCTTTCAATCCATTCATGGCTCTCTTGACCAATTGAACATTTCGTACAAGTACCAAGGAAGTCACATCTCTATCTACTTGGTGGACTATGTTCTCTATATCTGCATAACAATTGAGTTGATTTGAGGAGTTTGAGTACATGTTTCCAAGGAAATTTAATTTGAGTTTCATTTTTAATATGTTGGTTCAATAGAGGTAATGAGATTTGTGTCATAACATTCAGACATAAAAGATTGCAGATGGTCACCTATAGCCACCTGTAGGTCTGTAAATTTAGGAAAATTTATGGGGTCCATATATGATGAATGTTATCCAAGAATGAGAAAATGTTGGTGTTTCAAGGTTGAAAGGATCAATTTATCAATTATGACTTTCAAATTACTTGAGGCTAGGAGCCGGTTAAATAACAAGACTACTCTCAATAATCACCTACAGGACTGTGACTATGTTGATATTGGCTATAAGAGGTTTGAAGATGTTTTGAGGGGATAACTAACTTGGAATTTAATGAGGAATACCTCTTTGTAAGGTTTGGTCACTGTAGGTGTCATGATAAAAATGAAGAAGGCCAAAAATCCCAAACTTCATAGTCAACTCTCTCAAGCAGTCACCTACAGCCTATTAATAAAGTTGCCCTGAACAGTGAGATTATGGATAGAGAAAGGATATTCAAGATGCTAAAAATATTATTAAGACACCATCATATCATGATAGATTCATTATAACTTACATAATTATAATGTAAAGTCACTCAAGTCAATACATAGTCTAAGCTCCCTAATGACACCTACAGTCAACTAGGTGAGAAAATTGGATTTGGATAGTAAGGTGATAGAGTTGAGGTATTTAAGGCTTTTAAAAAGGTCTTGAGACATTAAAATTTTCTGGTAAGAGTCATTAAAATATATTAAGTTTGATCTTGGAGATCAATATCAACTCCAAGTATCCCAAATAGTCAGACCTTATCAAATAAACACCTACAGCCTATTAAGAGATTTCACCTTGGACAGTGAATGTGGGTAAGTTTTAAAAACTTCAAGACATTTAAAGTGTCTAAATAATTCAATAGCAACATGATATATCCTTTGAACTGGTTTGTAATTAGTTTTGGAAGTCTAAGAATTCATAACACAGTCAGTTGCCATAACTGTCCACCTACAACTAGCCTTTTGAAGATTTTGCTTTGAAATAGTGGGTTGAAGAGAACACATAGCTTCAAGAGATTTTGAGAATATTCTCAGTCCATAAATAGGTCATCAAAAAATTTAATAGATCTCAATGTTTAAATAAGTTCTTAAGACACCAATTTTCATAACATTCAAACAAACCCAAGTAGAATACACAATCACTTGTAGGTTTATTTAGGTGACTAAAGACTCTCTAGGACTTGAGATAGTGGTTGATGTGAGATTTGAAGGTTATAAAAGAGATTGGATTTCTCAATACATCGATTTCAAATAGATTCTAAGTAGATGAAGTGTCTAATAGGGTCAAAAATGCATGATACTTTGCTCACACAGTCTTAAGTAAACACATAGGTTTGCCTTGGGAGAATTTGGTGTTTGTTGGAGAGGGTAGAGGTTTTTAGGATTTAAGGAAGAGTGAAACATTTAAAATTGGTATATAAAAGTTTATATAACCTCACACCACTCCCTAAATCATTTTAAGATAGACAAACACTAGGTACCCTACATACCCATTCTAATAGAGAACTACATCCTACCTACTCTTGGAGGTTTGGGTTTGCTTGTTTGGAAATATTGTATGATATGAGGGAGAGTGAGATATTTTAATACAAGATCTTTAGACTCATAAATAAGTGTATGGAGTATTGATAGACTTTTTTCCTCACTCCTAGTAGTCCTAAGAACATACATGCATTTATAAGGCAGTCAGCCCTAAAGAGATAAAGTGGAGTGAGTTTGTAGTAGATAAGGCCATGGAAAACCTTGAGAGTATGGTTAAAATCATACACAATCCTTCCATAAGGTGTTAAACCCCTGACAAAGAGAGTAAATGTAAGAAAATATTCCATTAGGGTATATTGAGCAAGTTGGCCTACAAATCCTAAGACTAAGACAATGAGGGTGTAGAGAGTTTGAGGAAGAAAGGTGGTTGGAAAAAAAATTTAAAAGGTAAATATGAACATAATATACCCGAATGAGGTCATTTGAAGTCAAATAAAACTCAGATAAGCACCTACTAACCAAGTTTACTCTCAGACCTCATAAAATGCTTGTTCTCAACCTGAGAGATCACTTTCTTTTGCTTGGTATGGTCAGGAGGATTTGCATGGGACCTTGGGATCATAGGTGAAGTTTATTACCCTAATTCACTTAATTTTTTTGGAATTGGTTGGTGGTTTCATGAGTTTATCTTTATGAACTATCATTAAGAGTTCAAAGCACTTCCAGGCTACCTAGGAGAGCCATAAGGACCTGATGAGAGAGAAATGAATATTTATGACTCCATATGAATGATTAAAACTTCCAACCACCCATAAAATTTTCAAAACTCCCTTTAACATCCTCCCATGCTAGTGGTTAGTATAATATTGTATGAAATTGTATGGATTCGGGCTAAAAAGACTAATTTTTATTATTTTATAGGTTCAAACAGTCAATCAAAACTTCAAATTTGATATGGATATCAAGGAGGATGTTTTCTAAGTGAATAAAATGATTTTTTGGGTTTTTTCATGTGTGGGGAGTCTGTATAATCATTTTTCACTCTCTTTGTAGGGAGGCCTAATTAAAGTCTAGTTATGATAGAGAAAGGGCAAAAAGAGATATCTCCACTCACTCTTAGAGTATGAAATTGAATCTAGAGATATAAAGCTATAGAGGGTAATATAATATGCCCTTATATTCTCATTATATTTTATGCTTTTCTTTACACAATGATGTTTGTAGTATTTTGGGGTTACAAGTAAGATGGCCTATTTGGGGATTTTGGTAGAGAATAACTTGTTGGGGCTAGTTTGAGGCCTCAAAATGAATTTTTTTAGGTTTAATATTATTTTAATATGCCACCCATTAATTTTTGATGATATGAATAATAATAAATCAAGTTTTGACACTTGTGTGCAAAATAGGCCTAAGGAGATGAAGAGTCCTCTAGACACCTTGCAAGAGAAAGAGGTGATGTATCTAAGAGAACCTGATGGGGTCAAATAAGAGGTGTGAAGAGGATCTCAAAGATTTATAATAAATTGATCTGACCATTAATAATTCCACTTGTCCTTCAACATGTCAAGAAGAAAAGAAGTTTCAAGAAGCTAGTCAATGTGTTAAACAAGATTTTCAACTCCCACACCACTTGGAGGGTTAAAGTATCTTCAGAGGAGATAAACATGTCATATTTGACCTATTGATTCAATTCCATAACTCCTCTTCTTTTTTTAACTCACATGACACTTGTTTACCTTCTCTCTCATATGCCCTTCTTCTCTTCTCTCTCATATTATCTATATATTGACCCACTTTTTTGCTAATTTTCTATCTTCCACCTAAATATGATGAAGCCCTACACATTTTCAACCTTTGATCAATAAATAATGATCCAATTTACCTTCTCTATGAGTTTTTTCAATGTGTTTTTCAACTAGTTGATCTTGTTAAGTGATAGATTCTCTAACTTAGCATGTTGTCCTTATTTGCATTCATATTCTGCTTTGAAGTCTATTGTAATTCTATTTAAGTATTCTGATGAATATTTCATGAGTTTAGTGAGTTTTATCTCCCCTAGTGTCATGTTATGACCTTGTGTTTTATCCTCCTAAATTAAGTTAGCTTCACAAACCTCTATGAGAAATATTAATATAAGGGGAAATTTTGGATTAGTGTGTGTGTAGATTAGGCTTGTGTTTGAAGTGTACTTGTAGTTGGTTGGTAGTGGTCAGGTTACAATTGGTGCATCACCGTGTTAGGATAAAATTAATTTATGTTTTCTCTCTCCTTTTTCATCCAAATGAGCTAATAGTTTAGGCAATGAGTTTCAATTGATAAACTAAGGGAGTTATCCCTTTAACCTAAAGGTTTACCTCTATTATAGGCAACCCACAGGTCTAGATGTAATTGCATGTTCCACTAAATTTGTATAAGGCTTTAGATACATCTCCAAGGGTGTAAAATTGATTATTAATAATTATATCACATTGAGTAGGACTAAGGTCCAAAAAAGTGGAAGAATTTTTGGTGTGTTCTTCCTATTAGCCTTTAGAAAAATTCAATAAACACTAATGGTGACTCTGAATACAATCAGCTAGTTATAACAGCCTAGGTACTTATTTTTAAAAGTATTTTGCTAACATCTTGTGTTTCATTTGACTAATGAAGTTGGTATGGCTAGATATGATGAGATTTTGTACTATACACTCCCCTACCAACCTTGTGATGACCCTAATTATGTGTCTCAATATCCGTATCAAGATTATTATTATCCCTATGAGTCATGGCATTCCTATGGTTATCCTACATCCCCTTCATATGACTGTGATGTTTTTGAGTAGCCTTATGAATAATCCTATGAGGAAGGCCATCAATAATAGTACCAAGAAGTGTCTCCCTATTAGCCTCAATATGATTTATATCAACCTTAACATGATTCTTATCAGCCTTATCATGAGGAATCAAATGATACCATTAATCAAGAAGAAAAATATTAGAAAACAAGATATATGACCTTACAAGCTCAAGTTAGGCAACTAACTCAACAAGTTGAAGCTCACCAAAACCCCCACTATTACCCTCTTCCTCCTACTTTAATTCCACTTCAAGACAAATCCTTATTGGCACTCATGCCAAATGTGCTAAACTTATAAAAAGTCATGAGAAAATGGGATAAAGAAGGTGGTGTGATCCCTATTCATCTCATAGATAATTTAAGGAAGTTGGCTCAATTATTTATGAATAAGTGGAGGTTACTTGAAGAGGAATCTAACTATGTCATCAATGATGATTTGTATGAAATGAGATGTTATATCTAATGGTGGATAGATAGACTATAAAGGTGGGAAAACCAAGAGATTGAATATCAACTTGCAACTATTGAAGAGCCTCAAAAAGGATATGAATAAAATGATAACCTTGGTGAAAAATAAGATGTCTCTCCCATTAACCAATCAACTTGTCATATCCCCAAGAGTCTATTTAAGAAACTCCCATTCCCAAGCCCATTCATGAGCCATCCATCACACCTCATCCTCCCTCTCCAACCCATTAACTTGTTCACCACCCTCCCACCTCATCCCTTCTTGAAGGAGAACCTATCTTATGGGACATAAGTGAAGAAGAGAAAGCCAAATTTGTAGATAATCAAGAAGATGATTCAGGTGTCTATGATGAAGAGTTCACTATAGGGACTCCCCTTAGTGAAGACAAGCATAAATCCATCTTCTTGAGTGAATAAAAATATGATCAAGATTAGGTTGTAGCTACTAATGAAAAACCTAATCAAGACATGAAAGAGAAGGTGTTTGAAAGATACATCACATCAACTGAGTTAGTTGAGACTCATGAGCAACATCAAGAGGCGAGTTTTGAAAAAATAATAGAGGTTGAAGCTATTGATGACTCCATGAATCAATATGACATATGGTATAAATTTAATGACATATTTAATGAGTTTGAGGACCAAAAAAATCCTACACCTCATTTTGCTGAAGTTGAAGACATCCTTGAAGATGATTTACTTCTTAAGGGTGTGTTTCAAAAACAAGATCTTATGCCACCCAAACTTGTGCAAGTTATAGTGAACCTTGAAGTTAAAGACTCTTCAATCAAGCAAGTTAAAGTTGACCAAGTGCTCAATGATCAGGAAGTTGAAGTTGGAGAAGTTATGGTCCTTGAAGAGAAAGAAAGCAAAGATGATTAGTAATAGCATATAGAGCTTATCTAAGAGCTTGAATGTCTTTGCAAGGTTCAAGGTCATATGCACAAGGATATTGAACAATATATTTTCATGGAGGGTAATGATGAGGATTGGATTGACTATGCAAAGCTCCTTAAAGAGCTTCATAAGCTTATAGCTGATAATAAATCTGATGTTATTCGAGATTCCATGGAGGCCAAAGAAACATGCTTAGATGAAGCATCATCGAACAAGATTGAAATTGAATAACACTATGAGAATATGGTTGAGTCATAAGAGGAATTCACCTTCATAGGTGACATGTTTATAGTTATCATTACTTCACTTGAAATCATGCCAAGAAGATTGGCAAGCATGAAGGAGTTGAAGACATGAAGAGAAAGGCCCAAGGGACAACTTACTTCATATCATCCTTCATCTCATGAAAAAAAAAATGGTACAAGATTTCCCTTTATTTATTTTTCATGTTAGTTTGTATATAATCTAAGTTTGCTTATGTTGTTTTTGTGTTCCCTAAGTGCTTAATAGAACATGTATGTGTGTGATTTGTTTATATCTTGTTGTCTTTATTTTTATGTGTTGTGAAGGTAAATCAGTTTATTGTGTCATATTCAAAGTCTATTCAGGTCTGAAATTGAGTGCAAGAGACTCCATTACCCAATAGACATGCAAGGCAACTGGTCCTATTAGCATTGCAGGCATGCTACCCCTATGAATTGCTAAGAATGTTGACTAAATTTGACTCCAAGTCAAATTTATCACCTCCTATAAATGAAAACTTATCATGGTATTGTTATGTGGTCATGTCATATCCTATATGGTCCCTAGAGTCTTCATATAACCTTGTTAGCATTATTTAAGGTTAGTTTGGAGAAGTTAAGGTAAAGTCATATTTTAGTCATATAGTGATCTAGGGGTGTTATGAGAAAATAAGTAGTGTTAAAGTTTTTTCATGGGTGATTAAGGGTTTATTAATTTCATTGTATGTCCTAAACATCTTTTCATAATATTTTATGAAGATTTTCAAAGTTTGAGGACCATTTGCTAACTCTAAGGTGTTGAAAATGAGTGAAAAAGATTATTTTGGCTAATATTTGTGGTTTTTAAAGTTACAAAACTTAAAAATTTATAAAATACACATTCAAAATATATTGGATAAGTTACATAACTATTACACCTATCAACGTGTTAGAGAAAAGTTAGTTTCTTGGATTTCAACACCATATTAAAGAGTTAGAGGAAGCTGTATGGACTTGTTGAGTTTGTGCAAGTGAAAACATTTTAGAGGTGTCATTTAATCTCTCAAAATTTAAAAAAAAATCTTGGAAGGAAGTTTTAGATCCAAAAATTGTAGAAAATCACTTCTCTCTTCCATCTCTCCATTCACATGCTAGTGAAGGCTAATTTCAATCAAATGGTACATGTCATATAGGTAAAGTTGGAGGATGATATTTTGTCCAAAGTTTGGGACCCTTATGTGATTAAAAAAAAAAAAATCATAGTATTGGTGTTATTATCTTTATGAATAATCTCTAAGATTCCAAACTACTTTTTGAATACTTAAAACCCTATAGGCTAAGTTTGGAGTAACTCCAGTTAAAAATTTGAATTCATAGATGATTTAAACTAGTTTATTTGATTTATAATATATCTTTATATTCTTCCCACACAATATTTCATCATGGTGGCACATGTGGATGTCCTTTTGGCATGAAAAGTGGTTTTTGAGTAGTTTGCAAGTGACTAGTAACTTCTCTATGTTGCAGAAGTTCTCCAAATATTATATTGAATCTAAGTGGTTATTCATGGTTTAATAATATCCTTTAAATCCATTCATTTATCTCTTTATCAACTTAACATTTTGTACAAGTCCCAAGGAGGTCACATCTCTATTTACTTGGTGGACTGTGTTCTATGTGGTTGCATAATAATTGAGTTGATTTGAGGAGTTTGAGTATGTTTTTCCAAATAAATTTAAGTTGATTTTCATTTTTAATATGTTATTTAAATTTATTTAATGATCTTTGTGTCATAACATTCATATTTACACCTTTAAAGGTTCTAAACACAACAGATTGCAGATGGTCACCTAGAGCCACATGTAGGTCTGAAAATTCAAGAAAATTCATGGTGTCAATGTCTAATGAATGTTATCCAAGAATTATAAAATGGTGGTGGTTCAATTTTAAAAGTTTTAGTATATCAATGAGGACTTTCAAATAATTTAAGGTCAGGAGGTGACTAAATGATAAGACTGCTCTCAACAATCACCTATAGGATTGTGACTATGTTATTAGTGGATATAAGAGGTTTAAAGATGTTTTGAGTGGATAATTAACTTATATTTTAGTGAGTAGTACCTCCTTTTAAGTTTTTTTCATTGTATATGTCATGATATAAATGAAGAATGCCAAGAAACACAAACTTCATAGTCAACTCTCTCAAGTAGTCACCTACAGCCTGTTAAGAAAGTTGCCTTAAATGGTGAGATTATGGATAGAAAAAGGATATTCAAGACACTAAAAATATTCTTAAGACACCATCATATCATTATATATTCATTGGAATTTATATAAGGATAATGGAAAGTCACTCAAGTGAATTCACAGTCAGAGCTCCCTAATGACACCTATAGTTTGCTAGGTGAGAAAATTGGGTTTGGACAGTAAGGTGATAGAGTTGAGATCTTTAGGGATTTGAAAAAGGTCTTGATGCATTAAAAATGGTAGGTAAGAGTCATTTAAATATATGAAGTTTGACCTTGGATATCAAGATAAAATCTAAGACCACCACATAATCAGACCTTCTCATAAAGAAACCTATAGCCTATTAAGAGATTGTACCTTGGACAATGAATGTGGGTAAGGTTTGGAAACTTCAAGATGTTGAAAGTGTCTAAATAATTAAATCATTATGGATCCTTTTAAATTGTTTTAAATTATTTTTTAAGGTCTAAGAATTCATAACACAGTCGGATACCCTAATTGTCCACCTATAACTAGCCTCTTAAAGATTTTGCTTCGAAATAATGGGTTGAAGAGAACATAGAACTTCAAGAGATTTTGAGAAGATTCTCAGTCCATCAATAGGTCATAAAAATTTTGGAGAGATATCAATGTTGAAATAATTTCTTAGGACATCAATTTTTAGAACATTCTCAAATGAACAAACCCAAGCATAATACACAGTCACTTGTAGGTTTATTTATGTGACTACAAACTCTTTAGGATTTGAGACAGTGGTTGGTATGAGACTTGAATGTTAGAAAAGAGATTGAACTATTAATAATATAGAAAATAAATCAATATTAATTAATTAAAGATAAAAATAAAATTCAAAAAAACACAACACAATAGAAATATAGATTTAATGTGGTTCACCCAATAAGGGCTACATCCACACAAAAATAGCTAGTCCTTATTATTCAGTCCAACAAATGAAGGGGAAAACTTGAAATACAACCACTATAATATCCTCTTTACTCACATATATTGTGTTATCATAGTTTCAATTCCCTCATATCAAAATAAGGGTTACATATAGGGAAGAAATGCACAAACATATTTTCTACCATTAGTTCTGCAACCTAATAGTGAACGGTCTAGATTCACTACAAAATTCTAATATTTTATAGTGTATTTTTAATTAAATTTTTCTTCAAGGATGCTTCCCTTGAACCCCCACCAAGGGGGCTCCAAAATATGTCACCTCCCCCCTATACCCCCATAACGACCATAGTGAGGGGGCATTGCTCCCACCCCCCGCATCAGGAACTGGGCATTAAAATAAGATTAGGCTCCCGCATCCAAAAATCTCCCACTTGGAGACTAATTTCTACAGCTCTTCCTTGGACTTTTATTTAAACTTTGACCTTGACATTTTTCTCATCTTCCTTATTATCCTTGAAGACCTATTGAATTTGAAAAACTCTTTAGCTTTTCTTTAGTGATTACCTTTGTTAGTATATCTACCAGATTCTAATTGTTATGGATCTTTTCCAGCTTCAGTTGACCATTCTCCAAAACTAAAAGAATGAAGTGATACCTGATTTGTGTATGTTTTGTTCTTGAGTGGAATGTTTATTTCTTTGCTAAATGAATTACACTTTGGCTATCACTATACAACTTGAAATATTCCTACCTATGCCTCAACTCTTCCATGAACCATTGCATCCATATCATCTCCTTGCTAGCTTCTATAGCCGCAATATATTCTACCTCTATATTTAAAAAATAAACTATCTTTTGCAATTTTTAAATCCAACTAATCTAGATAATATAAATACCATTATCTAATCTCTTAAAATAAACACAATGGTCAGAATGACATCTACTTTAACCTTGTTCTATCATAAATATTTAAAATTTCAAATACCACTACCTTAGAGCTTGTTTTAGACCATACAAACTCTTCTTCAACCTGCACACCATTTTATCCTTACCTTTTACTTCGTGTATCCCTATGGTTTCTCCATATATATTTCCTCCTCTAAATCATCATAAAGGAAATCAGTTTTCACATCTAACTTTTCAAGGTGTAAATCTTCTACTACTACCAAACTTAAAACAGTTCTTATGGAAGTCATTTTTACAACTAGAGAAAGTATTTTGTCAAATCAATACCTTTCTTTTGTGCAAACCCCTTTACAAAAAGTATGGCCTTGTATCTCTTTTTGCCTCCATATTCTTCCTTTAATCTATAAACCCATTTATTCTGCAATGTTCTTTTACCTGTAAGCAATTGAACTAAATCCCAAGTTTGGTTATGTACCAAAGAGTCTATCTCCTCTTTCATGCCTTGCTCCCACTTATTTTTGGTTTCTACCTACATTGCTTCTTCATAGCTTTCTAGCTCACCACCATCAATCAATAATAAATTATAAAGTGAAGGAGAGTATCATTCAAGGAGTTTATTGGAAATATGATTATCATTGATGTCAAAAGGGACATTATGAGCATGTCACTAACATTCAAAACTATATATGCTGATTATAAGATAGCAAAGGCTCCTATCATAGGTCAATGATTATTGGAATGCTTGTGTACATGAATGGAATTCATCTAATTCTTCATATTGTGGATCTATGACAGCAAATATGAGAAGGCATTTTACAGACATCACCATTTCCACATGTGAATGAGTATGGGGGAGCTGATCACATGGTTATGATCACATTAGTCCCTAGTTATTATGCACCAAATTTAAATCCATGAGATGAAGTGCAGTTGAAGTTATGGGGATGCAAAGTTAGCCACTAAGATAGAATTCACTAAGTTTTTATACTTAGCCAATTTTGAAAAAGGGCTAAACAGAGCCCAGTAAGCATATTGATGAGGTCAGCGCTTGCACACATGTAAGTGTTAGGATAAAATGATCACATGGGTCTACTAATTTTTGTGCCTAGTTTATATGCACTAAATCTTAGGTCACGTGACGTAGTGTGATAAAATATATGCTTGAGTAAAGTAGGGCTTAAAGGCATTTTAATAGTATTTTCCAACATAGTCAAATTTGTAGGTAACAAGAAAAAGCTAAGAAGGCATTTTTATGATGTCATATATTGCACCTATGAAGGTTTTAATAACAAATGGTTATATGGATGAAATCCCCTATGTGAGAGGATCATATGTGCTAATTTACTAGTCATACGACTAAGTGCAACAAGAGTTATGTAACAACAAAGTTGGCCTTCTAGGCATAATTGAAATGGTCTTCATACTTAGATAAAATATGCACAAGGTCATGCAAAGTTGTCATGTTTTTACAAATATCATCTATGGATATTTTCAAAAGAAACAAATGGTAGATTTGTTATGGGGTTTTCATGAGCATCTTGAATACATGGACTACAGGTCCGATTGAGAAGGAATGACCTCAGAATTGAATTCTCTTTGCTCTCAAATTGGATAGGGTTTCTTAGTAAAACCCTAAGGTTTTATTTCATGGCATCAATAGGCACTTTCTATTTTGATGGTGACTAGATATAGCCTAGACCCGGGAGCTTGAGTTATAACTTAAGCCTTTGGCACTATTTCAAAAATGGCCCCTTGACCTAATAATTATTGGTTCAAAGGACTTAATATTTTTATAAGTGTTAGACTTTATATTATGTCTAAGCTTGATCAATGACCCACAATTCATCATACGTAAATGATCCAACAAAGCCAAGTAAAGTCAAATTGTCAAAAGGTCCTTCTAAGTGAATCTGTTAATGGCAAGTGTCATAAGCACATGAGTCTATTAAATAAAGGACCAATGAGTGTAAGATTAATAGATATAAATCATGATCTTGTCATAAGATATGATGGTTTGTGGTTGATCATGCAAAAGAGATCCAACGGGCTGAATGGACTCAAATGTTATAAAGAGATCAATATTTAACAACTAGATAGAATTAAAGTTCATGTATCTTTGAAGATCAAAC
The DNA here is from genome assembly GCA_037957365.1 of Torreya grandis. NCBI lineage: Eukaryota > Viridiplantae > Streptophyta > Pinopsida > Cupressales > Taxaceae > Torreya > Torreya grandis. The sequence continues at coordinate 4,582,419 of JARHVA010000607.1, read as the reverse complement.
AGCACATGGAAGCTCAGATTAGTATGATCAAATGGATGCATTTTAAAGTTGAGATATTTGAATTTGTACCATTGGATCATGGTGCTAAATTCAAGATCAATGATCAACATTTAAAGTCATGTCCAGACAAATGGTTAGTTTTAGGAACATGTAAGAACTTGTGTATAAGCTCTATATCTTGACATAAACAATGATATTGATCAATCAAATCTACATTAAAGATCCTATGCATCAAAAATTAAGTCTAAAAAATGTTAGATATAGTTAAAATACCTAAAATTACAATGTGATGCATGGAATCTATTGCAAGGTGTGTTGGTTTAACTACCTCCCATGGATATGTTAGCTCTAGATGTTGTATAAGGCACTAACAAGTCAATCCTTTGGCGTAATGGTAATTGGTGAGCCAAAAAAATTGATATGTGGGAACTTAAATTCAAATCATAATGAAATAAAGTCCAAAATTGGCATGATGAGTTAACATTCTAAGTGTAAACATAGAGAGAAAAAGCAAACCCTAGATCATTTATTTATATATATAATATCTAAAACAAAGAAAATGCGACTAAATAATTGCATTTACTATTGATCCAAATTAAATATAGATCAAAGTGGTTGGTGAAGTCAATGAAGTGTGATGAATAAATAAATATCCTATCATAGGACTAGAGAGTCATAAAGAGGATTAGAGAGGAAGAAAGGCACAAAGAGAATGTGTAGAGCATGATTAGTTGCAGATTAGACCTATAACAAAGAATAGAGATCTAGATTCATGTATGAATCTAAATTGTAAATTAGAATTGTAGATCCATATAAAAGTCTGATAGGTTGCTTCCATTAGATAAGTTGAGGGGGTGCTTAGATTAGGGAGTGGGTGTTTCCTTAGATTTAGTGCTCTTCAATCAGGGGATTGGTGTCTCCTTAGGATTAGTGTTCTTAAACATTATAACCAGTGAGGCTTTGAACTATGACGCTAGATTAGAACATTAGCCTCTAGTAGTTATTTCCACTATGGTTTTTCCCTTTGGGTTTTCCACGTATAAATATTGTGTCATGTGCATTTGTGCTTATATGTGATCTTTATATTTATCTTTTAATCTACATATGCTTTTGAATTTCCTTTAAAAAGATTGAAAGACTAGATTTAATTGATATACTAATTCACACCCCCCTCTCATTATCTAGTTGTGTTCCAACAATTGGTATCAGAACCTAGGGTTCCTTTGAAATAAGCTTAATTAGTTCAAGTAGATCTTGGAAAAGTGAACACAATGGCTAGTCAAGAAGGATTTTCATCAAACAAAGCACCTCTCTTTGATGGATCCAACTATGCATTCTGGAGCATAAGAATAGAAGAATATCTAGCTTCATTAGGGTTTGATGTATGGATGTCTATGGTAAATGGATATACATCCCCTACTATAACTCCTAATGATTGGGCTTCAAAGAATGCATATCAGGCAATGCCAAGGCAAAGAATGTTATTATTTTTGGACTGTAAAACTCCAAGTTTGTCAAAGTGATGTAGTGTTAAAATGCTTAAGATATCTGGAACAAATTGAAGATCATCTATGAAGGAGATGACAAGGTAAATCATGCCAAGCTAAAAACTTACAAAGGTAAGTTTGAGATTATTTAGATGAATGAGGAAGAAAATATTGTAGACTACCTCCTCAAGGTAGATGAAATACTCAATGCAATCAGAGGCCTTAGAGAAGAAATGAAAGAGTCAATCATTGTCAAAAAAATTTAAGATCTTTGCCATCAAGATATGATTCTAAAATCTCTGTAATAGAATAAGCAAGAGATATAGATAAACTCATTATTGATGAGTTATTGGACCTTAACAACCTATGAGATGAGAATGTGAGAGAAAAACACCTTCAAGAGAGAAGTTGCATTCAAAGTAGCCAAGCAAGCAAAGGAAGAAACATCAACATCTAAATCTGAGGACACTAATGAAGAAGAAGCTAACTTTTTCAGAAGACTAAAGAGATGATCTAGAAAGTATAGAGGTAAGTTACCCTTCAAATTTTTTAATTGTGGTAAATTAGGATATGTTGCTGATAAAATCCCTCATAATAAAAATGATAACTCTGAACAAGTAAAGAGTAGTAAAAAGGTAAAACCCTACTATTCCAAGAAGAAGTTCTTCAAAAATAAGAAAGGTCTTTACACAAAAGAAGATAGTGATTCAATGGAAGATAGTGATTGTTCAAATGATGATCATGACTGTGCTTTTTTGGCTAATGGAAATGAATCCCTATTCATGATAATAGGATCAACTTCTATAAATCTAGATCAAGATGAAGTTCAAGACTCGGACGAAGAAGAAGAAGGAGAATTAGATCTAGAATTTGAGCTCATATGTGCTCTAGATGAGATTGGCAAGTTGAGAAAAGAGAACTCAAAATAAAAGAAGCTTAGACAAAAATAAATTCAAAAAATATCAAAAAAATTTGAGAAATTTGATCATATGGTAATTAGCCTAAGGACATAAGTTGAAGAGGCTAAAAGAATAGATGTAGTCAAAATAGAACTACAGTCTAAATCTGATGAATGTGTGAAGCTTGAGATAGAAATAGTGGCTTTGAGAAAAGAGCTTAAAAAATCCAAAGGTCAAATAAATAAAATTATAAAGTTGATAGGAAGATTAGACATTCTTGATGAACTGATTAACTCTCAAAAGCCCTCAAAAGAGATATCAGGTCTTGGTTATGAAAAGGGAAAAAATTCCTCAACTAGTACATCTGCTAACCTATATAAAAACTTCAAAACAGAAGGATAATTAAGAGAAAATAAAGATAAATCTATCAAGGACATAAATAAGCTGATATGAAGAAGGCTAAACCTAAAAATAAGCTTGAATAAAAGAAGAAGATAAAGGTAGTTGATGTTGATGGATACACCACGGTGAGAAACTTGAAGAAGCCACAACTTAGACGAACTCCTCATGCTGCACCAAGAAATTGTATGACCAAGTATTTCTCATATTTTTATGGTTATTATTATATATTTAATTAGTTTGGTCATAGGGTTATTTATTTTAGATTTGTATTTATAAGGAGAACAAATTTTGTAAGTAGAAACTCATTTTCTCCTTTGTTAGAAACAAATGCAATGTGCTATAATTTCAATAATTTTGGTCACATAGCTAAACATTATATAAATATATTTATAAGATTAAAAGTACATAATGTGAAGAAAGACATGCCTCCCAGTGTGAACAAAGGTTCATAGGTTTCTAAAAAGAAGCTTACTAAGAAACCCAAGGATGTGTGGAGAGTGCAAAATCAATCCATGATTACTCAAACTACACTCCATGCCAAGGAGAAAAATTTATGGGTCATAGATAGTGGTTTCTCAAAGCATATGACTGGTGACAAGAGAAAGTTCACCAAATTGATAAAATGTAAGGAAGGATATGTTAGCTTGGGAGACAACAAAGTAGTAAAAATCAAAGGTAAAAGAACCTTGAACATAGATGGTAAACTACCTACACATGATGTCATTTATGTTGAAGTATTGAAGCATAATCTATTGAGTGTCATCCAAATGTGTGATAATGGATATAAGGTCACATTTGATGTAGAAGGATACAATCTAAAGAGATATGGAAAAATAGTTATAGAAGGAGAAAGGACTAAGAGCAATATCTACAATCTTGTTGAAGTGAATGGTAATAGTTGCTTGATGAGAAAGATTGATGAGGTTTGGTTGTGGCATAGGATAATGGGTCATATCAACTTTGATAATCTATTCAAAGTGAGCTCAAATAAGTGTGTAAGACACATGCCCAAGATAACCAAACCTATAAATACTACTTGCAAGGAATGTCAACTAGGTAAGCAGATAATAGTCAGATTTCAAACAAAGGAGTATGCAACTAAAAAACATGTACAATTAGTTCATATTGATCTTTGTTGTCCTACCAAGATAAGAGGATCTAAAAGAGACCAGTACTTCATGTTATTTGTAGATGACAAATCAAGAATGACATGGGTAATCTTTTTGAAGGAAAAATATCAAGCCTTTGAGAGATTCAAGATCTTTATATCCATGGTTGAAAATTAGATTGGAAGAAAAATCAAATGCTTAAGATCTAATAAAGGTGGAGAATTCACCTCAAATTAATTCATAGAGTATTATGAGAAGCATGGGATCAAAGGGAATTACTCTATAGCAAGGACTCCATATCAAAATGGAGTTATTGAGAGAAAGAATAGACTAGTCAAATAAATGGCCAGAATAATTTTAAAAGAGGCCAAGTTACTTGATGGATATTGGAAAGATGTAGTCCAAATAGTAATATACATCTTGAATAAAGTTCAATTAAGGGTAATTAGTGATAGAACTCCCTATGAGCTATGGTATGGAATGCCTACCTCTATTAAGTACTTTAAACTTTTTGGAAGCAAATATTATATCAAAAGAAAGGAGGACAAACTAGGAAGATTTGAATCAAGATGGGATGAAGAAATATTTCTTGGTTATTCCACTCAAATCAAAGCTTATGTATGTTATAATAAGAGGCTACACAAGATGACGGAGAGCATAAATGTCAAGGTTGAATAAGGTATAAAACATGTTGAACCTGACAAGGAAACTAGTAATGAAGAGGTAGATCTTGAAGAAGAATCAGATATTGAAGAAGCTAAGGAAAATAATGAAAAATCACCTCCAAGATTTGTTCAAAAGGATCATCCTAAAGAGCAAATAATTGGCAATAATAATGGAGTTCAGATAAGGATAAGAGCTTCAATGAACAAGGAGAAAGTAAGTTTTGATCTAATATTTGGAATTGAGCCTAAGTTCTATGTTGAATCCAACAAGGATGAGAATTGGCTAAAAGACATGGAATAAGAACTTAGCCAAATAAAAAATAACAAAACCTAGAAATTAGTTCCAAGACCCTCCAACAAGAATGTGATAGGAACAAATTGGGTCTATAAAAATAAGTTCAATGAGGATGGAGATATTATAATAAATAAACCAAGATGGTGTGCAAGGGATATGCACAATTAAAAGGCATAGACTTTGAGTAAACATTTGCTCCAGTTGCCAAATTGGAAGCTATAAGAATGTTTCTAGCATTCTCTATTTATAAGAAGTTCAAAGTCTATTAAATGGATGTAAAGTCTACTTTCTTGAATGGAAATCTATAAAAAGAAGTCTATATTAAACAACCAAAAGGTTTTCAATTTTCAGATGAAGAAGATTATGTGTGCAGATTGAATAAATCACTATATGGTCTAAAACAGGCACCTAGTGTAGACACCGAAATCATGTCTAACCCTTGGTCATCCTCCCCCTTGGTCTATTCCTAACCCATTCCTAACCCACACAATTACTAATTTAAAATAATAACTTATTTTGAATTAATAAACCCCCTTTTGACACATCACCTATAACACCTCGTCTGACACCTCGCCTTGGACCATTTCCCACCCTGTGACTCACCCAAGACCTATTCTTACTCCTTTCCAACTACCTAACCAACTCTCATGCATATTTAGCCCAACCTTCGATAATTCTCCAATGGATTATGCACTTGGTGGATGGAGAACAGGCTTGATGGCCCTTTTACTCGTTCTCAACCCACTGACGTCGGTCAACTGTCGGCCGACGCCGACGGGATCGCTGACGTCGATTTACTTAAACCGAGTTCTTACCTCTCGCTCGGGCTAATCATGAATCGCTAATCAGTAGACGGCTAATCACGAATCTCGAATCCTCTTCCCATGAAATAGAATTCTCATGCTCTTGCTTTTTAGCCTTCTTGCTTCTTGGTTTCTTGCAGGTACCAACATTCTTGACAGCACTTTCCAGGCATTGAGATCTTACACCAACCATTCCACATAGGGTTGAATACCGCATGATATCTCCATCACCAACCACAATGGAAACACAGCTCCTGCACCTCTGCCAACTCATGCCATAGCTAAGTATTTTTACTATTTTTATTTCAGTGTCATTTCAAATATATTAGCATTCTGTCTACTATCTATTCCAAGCATCCTTGACACAACCTTACTTGTTCTTCTCGAAGAGGCTGAAAAGCCTTCTCTCACCCTTATCCCCCTTTTTTGCCTCTGACACCCATTTAGTCTCTCTTCAGACAATACTCTCTATCCAATCAACTTAGCACAAGCTATCAGAGACCTACAAACCCTCCCAAGACCATTCTTTGTCGCCCTGACTAAACTGCTTCCCAAAAAGGCTGAGAGGCCTTTTTCCTACCCTTTACCCCTTTTTCTGACAACATACCCTCTGCCTTAGTTCTTCCTAAAGATTCTATCTACTGTCTTACCACCCTACATAAACTCTCAAACTACCACAGACCATTTTGCAGACCATTCTATTGACCAGAGTGCCCTGAAACCAGCCCTAAAACTTGTCCCAGGGCATTGCCCCGACCGACCTCGACCATTGCCCCTACCAACGTCGACATACTAACCAATGTCGGTGACCTTCCTTGACCGATGCCGGCAGGACCACCGACGCCGGTGACTGTGCAAAGTAGATTGCTACAAACAGGTACGCATTTGCTTTCATTTCTTTATTTCTATTTTTATCATTTCTATTTCTGTCAATATTCTACCTTTTATCAGTGGACTGTCATCCCCCGAGAAGTCTTTTTCACTTCGAGGACCAAGCCTTCACTTGGCAGTCCACTTTCTAGCCATCTAACCATTTTTGTGTTTGAGTCTCTTTTTGCTACAGGTGTCATCCTTCACAACCAAAGAGGAGTTCCTGCTATCATCTGAATCTGGTGCGCAAGACTATATCTGGGTACGTACAAGCCCTAGACCATTTCTTTAGTTTCTTATTCTCTCTTTGAATGTAGAAAGCAAAAATCGTATAGAAACATTCTGGCACGCCCGATGGGACCCTAGGGTCTTCCTTGGGTTCACTTTCTTTCTTTTCATATAGGTGCATTAGGTCTCTCCTTTTCACCTCTTTCTTCTATCTCTTCCAAAAGACACTATTAGCAAAAATTAAAAAGAATCATTCTTGTTCTTTCTTTTCTTGCATCTTAGACTAGTCAAAGTCATACTCTTCAACCTCTTCTCTATTTGTCTACATTCGAACTCACATTTTGACTTGGGCTTAAAACACATTGCGTTTCATTTCTACTTGCTTGAATTTTTAGCTCTCACATCTAGTAATTAACAACCGCATCATGAATTAATTGTAGGCCACTTATGTTACACAACCAAATCACTTGCACAACTCAAACATCTTAACTTACCTGAGACAAGGCCTGACTAGGATTTCATCACCCAGCGGATACCTTACCCATCCCGGCAATCCCACTTAGACTTCATCACCAAGGGGAAAGCCCACTATGTTCTCTGGTAGAGGATAATCTCTAGGGGATGTATATTTTGGCTAAGCGAGACCAGCTTACCACTGGGCTCGTGAAGTGAGGGGAGTTTGCTCATTAGCACCAGGCCAAGTACGGAACCTAACACAGACTCTTGAGCACCGAAACAAACCTGAAACCATCCATAGACTACCTCTTCTAAGACCCATTTTACAAGCCAACCTCCCAAACACATTCTAAGGCATAAGCCAATAGGATTCTAAAAGTTGATTCTTAAGATTTAACGCTTAGGGTCTGCCTGTCTCCATCTATTTTTCTATTCCCATCTAGTTTTTTTGAGCTAGTGAGGACGTTTTCTTCCTTTTTTCCAAAAACTTTCAAATTCTTTGAGTTTATGGAAAACACAGTAACCAGCATCGGTTCTACCACCGACGTCAGTAACTTTTCACTGGCATCGGTCATCTGACCGACATCAACAGTCTGTTTTACCGACATCAACCGACGTCGGGCACTGTCCAAAACTTTTTTCCCAAAATAGCAAGCTTAAAATCTGACTTTCTTGCTGTCCAACACCCATTCTAGTTTTTTGAGACTAAAAAACATAGTTTTTGAAACCTGACCCTTTCTTGCCTTGAATGGTTTTGACACGCAATCAAACCAAGGCTCTTCTTGACCATGCGAGGCAACAACCGCTTCCGCCTTCACCGTCCATAACCAGTCCTCTAATGGAGTATCATTTAGAAACTAAATGAACTCCTACTCAATCGACCCCAACTCAGCCTCCCACTATCCTTGAGGGGGACCAAGACTTCAAAAGGTTCTTTGACCTCAATGTCAAGGCCCTTCAACATTATCTCATGAGAAGCTAAACACGAGACCCTTCAGGTAACCCAATTTATGGGATGCCAACCTCCTTACGCGAGACAGTAGCCATATCAACAGCGTCCACAATTCAACCTATAGACAATCAAGCCAACACCTCGACTAATAACCCGACCGTGTCCTATCTTCAAAATTTAGCCTCTCCTTTTAGACCTACCTCCATGGGGGTTTTGGCACCCCCTCAACCTCAAACTACTCAACCAAATTCTACACCCTTCCAAAGCCTGGTGGTCTCTATCCCCCTACTCTTGCACCTATTAACACAAGAGTAACTACCTACCCTTCAACAAGTATGGCCACTCCTCAACCACCTTTGACGACCCCTATCTAATTTGTGCCCACCAACCCCATAACACAAGTGCCCTTGGATTTAACATCCACCCTAATAACTAGCTACCCATATGTTGCACCTACACAAGCACAACCAACCACATCATACGCTCCTCTTAATACCTTTCAAATGCCCTACAACCTAGGGGGCACTCCACCCATCAATCTGTCAGCTAATATAATCAAAATGCTGATGGACAAAATGTCTAGTCTCGAGACCTCTGTTTTTGGTTCACGAAATGCTCTCTCGTATGAGCAAATTTGTAATGAACCCATCCATCCCTCTGTCCCAATCTGGTTGTATCCCAGTCAGTGGGAACTTCTTAAATTTACTCATTTCTAGAGTAAGGAAGACCCACAATAGCACCTATGAGCATTCAGACATGCTTGTTATCTCATAGCGCATGATGATGCGTTGTTGTTATGCACGTTCCCCATGTCACTTGTTGGTGCTACTCTCGACTAGTACAGCTCTCTCACCAACCATTCTCTTTTCACATTCACCCAGCTAGCCCAACTCTTCCTCGACCACTTTTCTATCAATATCACCAAAAAGGTCTCAATCACAGATCTGTATTCGATCTGGCAGTTTGAGGATGAATCCATAGCTGATTTTTTTGCTCGCTAGAGAGGCCTCATTAATCAGCTCTCCTTTTCTTTGCCCCAAACTGAGCTCATCAAACTTTTCTCTCAAGCATGTGCCAAGCACATCTATTCTACCTTGTAGGTCTAGACATTTTGCACCTTTGACGAGGCTTTCACGATGGCTAGAAAGCTTAAACTACGTGCCATCAAGGAAAACAAAGTCAAGTTGTAGAGTAAAAACCCCAACTCCAAGTCCAATGACTCTTCCTCTAAACCTTCTTCTTCTAATTCAAAATCTAAGGCATTAGCAAATGCTATAGTCGTTAGATCATCTTCTTCAACAAATAACCAATCTCAACCTTCCACATCAGACTACATCACCAAACAATTCTAGCAAAGATATGTGCAGCATCAGTATACTCCACTAGGAGAATCATACGCATCTGTGCTCGAAAAACTTGTCAAACAGGGGGTTCTCAATCTCCCCCAAATCTGACCACCTCCACAACTTGATCCCTCACGTGCCATCCCTATGTGCTATAGGGAAAATGACTTATACAACTATCACCATGTCAAAGGTCATGACACGGGCAACTGTAAGACCCTTAAGAACATCATTCAGGACATGCTTGATAAAGGTGACCTTGTCTTAGACAACCCCAATGCACCACCCAATCAAAACATAGATATATTCAAACAACCCTTTTCCAATCATCCTCCTAGCTAAAACAATGTGCAGACCATGACTAATGACTCCCAGGAACATAATATACGTACAGTCAACATGGTCTCGCCTCTTATATCTGACCAACCTCTCTCACAGTCTCAAGAGGTTAGTCCACCCATCAGTCCATCACACGTGGATGAATCCTCTTTTCATGTTAGTTCTCCATCAACTTCCCTTATATTGGAGGATGCTTTGGCCATACCAGCACCACCAACCTCACCTTCATCATTCCTCCTACATGGAGGACCCTACCCTTCCTACTCCTCAACCACACGTAGAAGGCACAATCATCCCTGCCCTCTACCCTCTTGAGGAGCCACATTCTCCAGTTCCTTCTCCACCAAGAGAAGAACCTGACTCTCCATCTTCTTCGACCAATGACAATCCAATTATAACTCCTCCACACCTTGGGTCTGAGACTGCCACACCTAACACATTTTCAGCCCCACAACCATCCTCATCTTCTAAAGGACCAAAGTCTCATCCTACATCTTCCCAACCATTCTCTCGATTAGTAGAGAAACTAGGACTTCTCCAATTGAGGAAAGTGGAACATCAGGCATTATGGGAGTGACTCAAAGCTCCTCATCCTACCCAACCTATCTCATCTCATGCCACCGACTCTCTTGTGACAAAATCCCCCAAATTCACTAACATGAATTAGACTTCCACTTCTAAACCTTCAAAACATCAACCATCCACATCAAAACATAAACCCTCATCCACCATATCAAAACCCATTAAGTCACTCGGTGTTCGCCCCGTCACTAACCTCACTCACCCACAAGTGAAGGTAGACTTGAACCAGGCCTCGCCCAATAGTAGTCCTCAAACCAAACCAAAGAAGACTGCTAAGCCATGGCAGCGAACCCCTCCTCCACCGTCAACATTGCCCTCCATTTTGGGCCCTCATCCTTCTACCCTAATAGGAGTACTCCCTACTCTGACACCTAACCAAAACAAGTTACCTCCACTACTTCCTTTGCCTACCACAAGCCTACCCTCTCTGAAAAAGTTGGCACCTCTCACGAAAAAAGTGTCATCTTCACATGTGGCCGCACCACCAACCCAAAAGGTGGTACAAAAGCCTCCTTCAACACCTCCCAAGCAAAAGTCACTAGCATCTCACACATCAAAAAGCACAGACCCTTTAGTGGGCTCATACACTTTGATATTGCACCAACTTTTGTAGACCTCTAGCATAACCCTTCCACCTATCAAGCCATTCCAATCCCTCAGGTCAAAACCTTCTTGGTTCGATGATACTAAGATTTGCCTATATCATCGTACGCCAGGACATGATACCGAGGATTGTTGTGCCCTCAAAGTGGTCATTCACCAATACATGGAGAAATACACCCTTCTCCTTGAGGACACTGATGACAAACCTCCAACACCTTCCCATATCCCTCAAACCTCTTCATCGACATTGACATCTCATCAACAAACTATGGCCCCTTCATCTCCTTCACCCCCTCTCTTCGAAATTAATGCCATCCACATAACCACTAGGTCACAAAAGGATAAGGCAAAAGAAAAAGTTGCTATTCCTTGGACCTACCCTATTGTCCAGCCACCTCAACCACCAAAGCCCAAGATTTCCATCCTGGGTGCATCCCAACCCTCTTTTTTAGGGGCAATCCATGACTCTATGTTAAAATAGCTTCACCAAATGCCCATGAAGATGACATTGTATGACCTCATCCAAAGCTCACCCTAGCATCGTCAAGCTCTAATCAGAGCCTTACAAGTAGTGGAGGTCCAACCCGAAGACCCCCAACCACTAGCTGCCCTGGTCCATTCTTTATCCCCCGTCACCTCTATCACTTTCAGTGATTCTAAAATTCCTACCTTTACCTCAGAAGATCAGGATGCTGCCCTCTTCATCACAGCCTACATTGATCGAACCCACATTAAGTGAGTTATGATTGATGGGGGTGCCAGCATTAATATCATTTTTACCCATGCTTTTGATCAATTGGCCCTCCCTAAGAATTGCGTATCAAAAACTGATGCAATCCTTCGATCCTTTAATAACACCACCGCTAACACTATTGGCACCACCGTCCTCCATATTTGCATTGGCCCGTGCACAATTCCATAGCTCTTCTACATCATCGAGGGAGAATTCCAATATAACATGCTATTAAGATGACCCTAGATCCACACCATGGCTTGCGTCCCTTCTACACTTCACTGTTGTGTCAAATTTGAACACGACAGGCAAGTCCATGTCATTCCTACCAACCCATCCCCTTTCAAGACTTGTAACATGACCTATCGACCAAATGACATTCTCATTCCTCTCAAGACACCAACCCAAACACCACCTCCATTCTACAGAAGCTTCAACCAGTATGCAATCAGCGGTTGCCCTCACATCACCTTCACAAGTGACAATCAAGGACCCCATGGAAGATATCTTCCAACGACTTTCACTTGGGTAATATCACTTACTTACCCTAGACATGTTCCAGACTCTGCAAGAGTATGGACAGATTCATCACGGTCTAAGCTATGACCATCGAATTGAAATGGTCATTCTTTATGGTCCTCCTAGCCTTCGAACCAATCTCATCTATGGGGGGCTGGATCGAGCTCCTACTGACGGGAATCCTCTATCCTCACCTCAACCATTCACATCAGACTTCTCTTTTCTTGGCAACCCTGCCTTTGCTCACACCTACCTTTATAGGTGTGCATGGAAGGGTTTTGGCTTTGGGCACTACGAACAAGGCTCCCATCAGCCCATCGAACCACCCAATGACGACAATACCAAGAAATGATATGGTCTGGGTTTTCGAGAATCCACTAAGGCTTCTGCAAACCTTTGTCTCGAACCTACCATCGACCACTCTCCTCTAGGATCGCCTATTATTCCCCCTTCACCTACGAAGTCGGTGGTTTCCATCCCTCCTAGTTTTTTTGTATAAACACCATCTGCTTGGAACCCCTAACCTATCAACTCAATGGGGTTTCTAGGTCTCTCCCTCTCGTTTATCCCAATATGATAGATGATGAATCGGCAACCATTAACACTATCCACTACGTAGACAACGATGCCATTCTCACCTACATGGGTGTCGATGACTCTTTTATTCAGCGCTCCCTCCCTTCTAAAACACAAGTTATGTTAAATGAATCGACCATTGACATTAACCTTCCATCTTCTAGTGCTCCTCATGTCTTAAATATTGGTCAATCTCTGGATGCCCAGGAGCAGATCAACTATACCACATTTCTTTTAGACAATAGCAAGGCCTTTGCTTGGACCTATGGTGACATGCCTGGTATCAACCCTAACATTATCATCCATAACATCATCACAAACCCAGAGGCTAAGCCTGTTAGGCAAAAGCTTCACAAAATGCATCCTCACATTGCACTCCTTGTCTAAGAGGAGCTTCAACGTCTTCTCTCTGTCTCTTTCATCCAACCCATTGATTATCCACAGTGGGTATCTAACATTGTCCCTATTACCAAAGCAACTAGGGGGATCCAAATTTGCATGGACTATCGCGACCTCAACCTGGCCTGTCCCAAAGATGACTTTCCTCTTCCCAACATTGACCAACTTATTGATCTCATGGTCGGTCATGAGATGTTATCACTCATGGACAGGTTTTCAGGATATAACCAAATCCTGATTGCACCAAAAGATCAGCACAAGACTACCTTCATTACCCCATGGGGTACTTTCTGCTATCGGGTCATGCCTTTTGGTCTGAAGAATGCAGGTGCCACATATCAACGTGCCATGACTTACATTTTTCATGATCTCCTCCATAAAATCATGGAGGACTATGTGGATGACCTGCTTGGCAAGTCTAAGCTTCATCACGACAATTTGACTATCCTCAAGATCATCTTCTCTCATCTTCTTCAGTACAATGTCCGCCTTAACCCCAAGAAATGCGTCTTTGGGGTCCTCTTAGGCAAGCTCCTGGGCTTCATCATTTCTTTCCATGGCATCGAGATAGATCCCGCCAAAATCCATGCTATCCTCGAGATGCCACCTCTGACCAATCTCAAGCAGCTTTGCAGTCTGCAAGGGAAGCTCCAATCCATCCGTCGCTTCATCTCACAGCTCTCTGATCGCTGCCAACCCTTTCATCATCTCCTTAAAAAGGATGTCTCCTTTAAATGGGATAAGGACTGTCAAGAGGCATTTAAATCCCTTAAATGTTATTTGGTCTCCCCACCAGTCCTCATTCCACCTAAAGATGACCAACCCTTCTACCTCTACATCTCAGCAACCAACCATTCGTTAGGTGCCATGATCGCGCACTGAGATGAGCAACACCGAGAACAAGCGGTCTACTACATAAGCTGAACACTTGTCAACTATGAAACTTGGTATACTCATACCGAGAAACTCTATTTAGCCTTAGTCTTTGCCGCTACCAAGCTCCGTCACTATCTTCTCAATCACAAAACCTTTGTCATCACTCACATTGACCCTCTTAAATACATGCATTCCAAGCCATACCAAAACCAGCGTATGGCCCGTTGGCTCATGCTTCTTGCTGAGTTTGACTTGGAATTCATCCAGTAGAAATCCATAAAGGGGCAAACAATCACTGACCAACTGGTAAATGCCCCTCTTCCTGACAATTAACCTTCTCAGTGCGAGTTTCTCGATGAATCTATCACCACTCTCTCGACTGATGACACATTCTACCAAATGATGATGTTCTTCGACGGCTCCAAATGTCAACTTAGTGGGGGTGCAGGGGTCATCCTCATCCCACACGAGGGTGAGCCCATGCCCCTGTCTTTCAAACTTGACTTTGAATGTACCAATAATATGGCTGAATACGAAGCCTTAATCTTGGGACTTCAAACCGCCCTTTCTTTAAGCATTAAGACCATCAACATCTTCAGCGACTCCCAACTTGTCGTCAATAAAATCAATGATTCATATCTTTGTAAAAATGAAATTTTGCAAAGGTATAAGCACCGTGTTGACACCCTTTTAGCATCTTTTGACCATCACCTCTTGCAGATTGTTCCTCGATCTATGAATAAGTTTGTTGACACCATGGCTTCCCTCGGCTCGCATATTCCCTCTTCATCATCCTCATCAAAAATTTACGTCATGGTACATCGTGTGCCGTTACCTTCATACATTTTTACTGACATCAACCTCATCAACACCATAGACTCTAGTCCATAGGATGTGTGGTATAAACAACTTGTGGACTACTTGGCTCATTCTATCATTCCTCCCAACCTCTCTAGCAATGCACGATGGGCTTTCATCAAATGCACCGCTCACTATACCATGCTAGGGGGTCTTCTCTATAAAAGAGGTTTCGATGGCCTTCTTCTCACTGTCTAACCTCCACTGAAGCATCTCATGCCATTAAACAGGTCCACAATGGGATTTGTGGCAGACACTTCAGTGGTAATTCAGTTTCCAAGTGCATCCTTCACCTAGGCTATTATTGGCCCACTCTTCATCAAGACTGTAGCGACTATGTTTGGTGTTGCATTAAGTGTCAGCAGCATGCTAACTTGCTTCATCTCCCTAGCCATGCCCTACAAGTCGCTCAATATTTTTGGCCTTTTTCACAATGGGGCTTAGATCTCATCGGCGAGATTAACCCTCATTCATCTCTTCGTCATCAGTCCATCATCACCGCCACCGAGTATTTCACTAAATGGGTGGAAGCTATTCCTCTCATCTCCAAAAAAGCTGAAAAAATTGTCAACTTCATCAATACCCACATCATCTATCATTTTGGTGTACCTCACAAAATTATCACCGATAACGACAAGTCATTCAAAAACAAAACTGTCCAGAAACTTTGTGACTCCTTTGGCATCAAACTTAGCTTTTCTTCACCTTACTACCCACAATAAAATGGGCAGGCTGAGGCTTCCAACAAAATCTTAACTAAAATTCTCATGAAGGTGGTCAACGACACTGGAAGGGATTGGAACATTCACATTCCCTTCACTTTGTGGGCCTACCGCACTAGCATCCGAACCTCTATGGATGCTACCCTTTTCTCTCTAGTGTACAGAATAGAGGCTGTCCTCCCTCTTGAAGTACAGATCCCATCTCTTCGCATCTCTTTGCATGACATTCTTTCTAATGATGACTTTCATCAAGATCGATTAGCTTAGCTTGAGTTACTTGACGAACATCGTCTTACTACCCTCAACCATCTCCATGTCTATCAAAATTGCATCAAACGAGCCTATAACAAAAATCTAAGAGAACAAGATTTCAACATCGGAGACCTCGTCCTCAAAGAGAACCAACATGTGACCAATATGGAACGGATTAAATGAGGCAAATTTGTTCCTAATTGGCTCAGACCTTACATCATCACGCACAAGTATGGATCAGGGACTTATCATCTGTCTTCTCTTGAAGGCCGACCAGAACCTGAGCCCCTTAATGCCTTGCATCTATGAACATTCTACTGTTAGTCGAGTACTAACTCACCTAACATTTAACTTGAGCTTGTCCCTTGAGCAACCCTTGTCCTCTTAATCCTCATTTCTCTTAACCCTGTTTCCCTAAAGCAAGCCCTATGTAACCCTTTTATAAAGTATGAATGCTTTGTCCTAATAAAAGGGAGCCCTTGAACTTCTATAGTCTTGTCCATGACTCAAAATTTTGTCAAAAAATAAAATTGATGTCAAAATATCAAAGGTCACAAATCAAAAAGTAGACTGCTCCCTCAAAGGACAATTGTACTATCATTGTTGTAACTAATAGACTGCTCCCTTGAAGGACAGCTATTCAAAGCCCTCATATATATATAAAGCAAAAATATAGACCACTCCCTCGAAGGATGGCTATGACTAAAATCTTGCTACAAACAGTGCTTTCTCATAAGCTTCCCGCATCAATCAGCTTCACAGATGACCATAAAACAAAATGACATCTCTATGTAGACTTCCCGCATTGATCAGTCTGCTCAAAAAAAAAAAAAAAACATATTGGGTCATGGACTTGGCTTGTAGTTGTCTCAGGGTCTCCTATAAAAAGGGACAAAGTTATCCCTACTAAAAGGGGTTACCCTCTCCTCACATATCACATCACCTACTCAAGGGATTTCAAGCTCATTTTACTGTCAAAGTGATTTGATTACCTCTCTAACACAAACCATGGTCAATGATGTAATGCATGAATGGGGCTCTCGGTTCTAATAACCCCTATCTATGCTATCATTCTGGTCCTTGTCAATGAAAGGGAAAAAATGCCTTTCACTTCCTCCTTACCTTTGGTCACATTCAACCACATCATTTGCCATCCAACCCAACCAAACCTTTTTCAGACCACAAAACATTATCATAAACCATTCACACTAGTTTCTATGGACACCAATACACATGGAAACTATCAACCACACAATTTATGTTAAGCATAAACCATTACTTGCTGCCACATAAATAGACTCAATTCATTTTTAGCATACATCCATCACGAATATGGAAAATTACTAGGGATGAAAGACCCCTCAACCAATGTTATAGAATACACCATCACACAATATGGAAAAGGCTGTAACATCATCTTATCCTCATCATTTCAACACATGACCAAAACCAATCATCGACCACTTTGACTCTTCGTCTGAACTACATTGGTCTGAGGCCTTAAGACCGGGGCTATGTAGGCAGCACTCAGTTGACATGACGTCTTCTGGGGTTAGCTCAACCACATCTATTTGTTTGTCTACCTAATGGACAAAACCATATCCTCCTTTTGACCATGACTTGACCTTGACCAAAACAATCCATAACTTTGACCCTTTTCCTCCCTTTTGGGAGAACTACATTGGCCTGAGGCCCTAACGACAGGGGCTATGTAGGCAGCACTCAGTTGACATGGGGTCTTCTGAGGTTAGCTCGGCCATTCCTTCATCCGTCCATCCACCTCGACCAATGACCATGGAGATTGCAACTATCTCCTTCGACTACAACCACTTCCAAGACAACATTGCCTTGGTTATTTTTGCATGTATGCTACCTCATGAATGGTTAGACAAATTGTATGCAACCCATATTTTGACCCTCATAAGTATAAGATCGTGAGAAAGTTGATCCCCACTACTTGTGAAATTTTCATGTTTTCCAAGAGCACTTCTTGAGCCCGAGATACTTGGAACACGACGACCATTGGAGCTACAGCTTAGATCGAATAACCCAATCAGCTACGACTAAATGCTGGGGCCCAGTTATTTTGATTTTGGCACTCCTCGACCTTGACCTGTGACAATTTGACCTGACCATCTCGTGAAGTGGTATATGCCTAATCATGACTTTTACAGAGTTCACACTCCATCTTCACCATTTTCATCCATTCTCTGTCAAATTAGCACCCGATTCCAAGTTTCCTTCCCTTGACTCCCACTTTGAGGGGGAATACCTCATCTCATAATTAGGGCAATCCATTCCTATTTTTGTCTTGCAGTTCACCAGAACAACCAATAGGATTAAAACAATCTCATCTTATACTTGGGGCAATCAGTTCATGTTTTTGTCTTGCAATTCGTCAAAACAACCAACAAGACAAAAAGGGGAAAATGTAGACACCAAAATCGTGTCTAACCCTTGGTCATCCTCCCCCTTGGTCTATTCCTAACCCATTCCTAACCCACACAATTACTAATTTAAAATAATAACTTATTTTGAATTAATAACCCCCCTTTTGACACATCACCTATAACACCTCGTCTGACACCTCGCCTTGGACCATTTCCCACCCTGTGACTCACCCAAGACCTATTCTTACTCCTTTCCAACCGCCTAACCAACTCTCATGCATATTTAGCCCAACCTTCGACAATTCTCCAATGGATTATGCACTTGGCCGATGGAGAATAGGCTTGATGGCCCTTTTACTCATTCTCAACCCACTGACATCGGTCAATTATCGGCCAACGCTGGCGAGATCGCCGACATCGGTTTACTTAAACTGAGTTCTTACCTCTCACTCGGGATAATCATGAATCGCTAATCAGTAGATGGCTAATCACGAATCTCGAATCCTCTTCCCACAAAATAGAATTCTCGTGCTCATGCTTTCCAGCCTTCTTGCTTCTTGGTTTCTTGTAGGTACAAGCATTCTTGACAGCACTTTCCAGGCACTGAGATCTTGCACCATCCATTCCACACAGGGTTGAAGACCGCATGATATCTCCATCACCAGCCACAATAGAAACATAGCTCCTGCACCTCTGCCAACTCGTGCCACAGCTAAGTATTTGTATTATTTTATTTCAGTGTCATTTTAAATATATTAGCATTTTGTCTACTATCTATTCCAAGCATCCTTGACACAACCTTACCTATTCTTCCCAGAGAGGTTGAAAATCCTTCTCTCACCCTTATCCCCCTTTTTTACCTCTGACACCCATTTAGTCTCTCTTCAAACAATAATCTATGTCCAATCAACTCAGCACAAGCTATCAGAGACCTACAGACCCTCCCAAGACCATTCTTTGTCGCCCTGACTAAACTGCTTCTCAAAAAGGCTGAGAGGCCTTTTTCCTACCCTTTACCCCTTTTTCTGAAAACATACCCTCTGCCTTAGTTCTTCTTAAAGATTCTATCTACTGTCTTACCACCCTACATAAACTCTCAAACTACCACAAACCATTCTGTAGACCATTTTATTTACCAGAGTGCCCTGAAACCAGCCCTCAAACTTGTCCCAGGCCATTGCCCCGACCGACCTCAACCATTGCCCCTACCGACGTCGGCATACTAACCAACGTCGGTGACCTTCCTTGATCGATGCCAACAGGACCACTGACACCAGTGACTGTGCAAAGTAGATTGCTGCAAACAGGTACGCATTTGCTTTCATTTCTTTATTTTTGTTTTTATCATTTCTATTTCTGTCAATATTCTGCCTTTTATTAGTGGATTTTCATCCCCCGAGAAGTCTTTTTCACTTCGAGGACCAAGCCTTCGCTTGGCAATCCACTTTCTAGCCATCTAACCATTTTCATGTTTGAGTCTCTTTTTGCTACAGGTGTCATCCTCCACAACCAAAGAGGAGTTCCTGCTATCATCTGAATCTGGTGCGCAAGACTATATCCGGGTACGTACAAGCCCTAGACCATTTCTTTAGTTTCTTATTCTCTCTTTGAATGTAGAAAGCAAAAATCATATATAAACACCTAGAGAATGGTATTCAAGATTGGTGGATGAATATCTGCAACAACAAGGTTTTAATAAAAGATGTGCAGACAATAATTTTTACTTCAAATCAAAAGGTAAGCATATGTTGATTTTTATTATTTATATACATTACATCATCTTTGGTAGTAGCAATAACAAAATGTGCTAATAATTTGCTACACAAATGCAAAGTGAATTTGAGATGTCTATGCTAGGAGAACTTTCATTCTTCCTTGGTATACAAATATCACAATATGATGAAGGGATATTCATATCCCAAACCAAGTATGTAAATAGGATGCTCAATAAATTTGGGATAGAAGATATAAAACTAGTTAGTACTCCCATGATAACTGGATGCAAGTTGAGAAAAGAGGATGAGTCACTTGATGCAAATCAGACTATGTATAGATCAATGATAGGTAGCTTCTATACCCAATTGGATTAAGACCAAATATCATGCAAGAAGTGTGCATGGTTGCTAGATTTCAATTTTCTCTTAAAGAGTCACATGTCAATGTAGTGAAAAGAATATTTAGATACATCGAGAGCATAATTGAATATGGCCTATGGTACCCTACAAGTGAAGATTTCACTTTGATAGCATATAAAGATTTTGATTGGGTAGGAAGTGTGGATGATAGAAGAAGCACTAATGGTGGTGCATTTTTCCTTAGAAATAGAATTGTTTCATGGTTGAGCAAAAAGCAAGAGTCAGTTACTCTTTCTACAGTAGAAGTAGATTATGTAGTAGAAGTGGCATGTTGCACATGGATGAAGAAAATACTCAAGGAAATCAAGGTTGAGTATAAGTCACCTATTCCTATTTTTTGTGATAATTCAAGTATTATAAATATATCAAAGAATCTAGTGATACATTCAAGAACCAAGCACATATCAATCAAGTATGACTTCTAAAGAGAAAGGGTTGTAGATCAAGAGGTCACAATGGAATATGTGCTAGCTAAGGTGATGCATTTGACTATCTGGAAACTTCAAAACAAATCTCTAATCCAATATCCTGACTTGCTTACCTTAGTCTTCAAGCAGGGACTTAAATTTTAAAACCCTTATACTAGACACATAAGTTCCTTTCATACAAAATCATATACCTTGACCCTGTAGAGTCCGTAGATTTTCCTTCTCCAAGTCCATAGCTTGCATTGTCTCTTTCATATTCATCTAAAGTTCTGCAGCTTCTCTAGCCTGATGCGCTTCACGTTTAGCCAGTACTTTCTCCAGTTTTTCCTTCTATCTTTTTAGTCTCATCACAAACTCTTTTCTCTTCTATCTGCAGCTTCTTATGCCACCCTTCTTTTTATCTGTGATTGTTTGTGCCTTTCAACTTTATCATCCTTCAATCCAATATTTTGAAACATCTACATATCTGTATCACTCCATGTATGCTAGGTAAAAGCAAGTGGTATAAATAACCACAGGACTCTTAGTCTTCTTCATTAGATTCTTGAGCTTAAAATACTCTTTCTTAAGTTCAAAATGCTCAAGATCCAAATGCAAGCCTTTCTGATAATGCCGCATAGCAACATCATGATCTGAAAGGTAGTGATAGGCCCTCCACACAGCAGCAATGTCTCTAGATCATTTTTATTAGCTTTTAGAATAAATCCAGTTTCTACAATAGCTCAGAATAGTCTTTGACTCTTATTAAAAGTCTTGATTTTAACAGCTTTGCCTTAGAGCATTCTGATGAGAATACAAGAACAACTTTGTCTATATACTTCAATGCATTTGAAAAATCACCCGAGTCAAAAAGACTCGATGCTTTTGAAAGGCACCGTCTGTGGGAATCAAACCCATGACCACCCTTTGACTTACTCCTGCCTTATAGATCACTGATGGGCAATACTTAGCTCAGACATCCTTTCCAATGAGGCCACAGAGCATGCCAAACATCAAAGCTTCAATGCGTATCCTGAGTAATGATAATTACAAAGTATGCCAATAGCATCTGATTCATTTTTAGAAGCAACTTTATTAATCTTAAGGATCTCGACCAAAGAACTGCCTAGACCACAGAGACTGTTCGTAGATCCTCTTGTTATAGTCTCTTCATTTTCAACGGACTCATAAAGCCTCTCTGTGCTTTCCACAAACTAAAAATATGCATTTATCTCCTCATCTAGACAGGACATATAAATTAAAGAACACGATGGCGTCCAAGACCAATCTGGGACATGCAACCACAATCTCCAAAGAACCATATACAGAAAATTGGAAAACTTGGAATTAACACAGTAACTGAATTCGTATTAACAAAATCAATGAAATCAATCACACCTTTGTATGTCTATATTCTAACTAGATTAACAACTATCGCCTAGCTTATAACATTGACATGCCAAGCATTAAGGAATGCGACCCAGCAGGAAAAATCGAAATGGCCAAACATTGAAATGGCCAAAATTAAAATCAATAACAAATAGCACATAGTATTTGATCTCAAAAAGTATATAAACACACCATGCTCTACAAATATATTAATGACTCCCACATCATAAACATAATACCATCCATTCGATACAGAACTGAAGACTACATTACTGAAATTTGGCTTCAAATATACTCTATTTTTAAAAGCGTACCAAATGCCTCTTCTTATTATTCACAGTACTGAAATTTGGCTTCTTCAAACGCTTAGATCCAACTCTGACGTTTTAGCTTCAAAACCACACCATAATCATTATTTCATACAGAAAAATCTTTTACAAAATCAAAATGCTTAACGTATAGAACTAAACATACAATAATCAGTGTTTTCTCAAATCTGTTACAAACAATTAAATTCCAGTCCTTTTTCGGACTTGATCCTCCTATACAACCTCCTACACTACTGCCTATACTACGCCCCACAATCTTGAAATAGTCCTAATTTACTAGGAATAACACTCAACCAACACCTAGAAAAACTCAACAAATGTTTTAAACATAGACTTTCTCAACCTACACCACCTATGGCTTGATTTTCCTGATTTCACATGGTGACAAAGTTGTCAATAACTAAATTTGATCTTTACACTACTCAAATAAGCTTATCCTCTCCTCCTGACAAGTGTCCCTGATTACAATATATATTTGTTTTTTTTTTTAAGAAATATCCCTAGCATATCTAAGCATTCGATGCTCCTGCATCATAAGGACCAAATTGTAGACATATTCCCCAAAAATCTTCCCAAGGAATAATTTGAATATCTAAGATATAAGTTGGAAGTAGTGGCTCCTATACCACATCACTAAATCACAAGTGATAGGGCTTGAGTCTAGGGGGAATCTCATGGAAACTTTATTAATCCCTAGAAGAAGATAAAAAGTAAACTCAGGTATGTATTCTTTTGAAAATTATTAATGAGTTGAAATTTGTAGATTCTTGGACAAACTCCATTATCTAATAAAGGGAGAGAAATATTTGGACAAATAGCTATCTAGAGTCCCTTTGTCATTGATGTCAAAGGGGGAGAAAAAGGTGCAAATGCTCTTTGTAGGAGAAAGAGCAAAATGTTCTTTACAAAGGTGCAAATGTCAAAGAAGAAGAGCAAGTGTCCAAGTTGAGTATTAGGCAAATGTGCCATTGCCTAAGGGGGAGCAAGTATGGTATGTGTTGACCAAATTTGAATTTTAGGTCAAATTGGGACACCCCTAGGTAAAAACATGGCCTTTAGGTGTTTTATGGGGTCTAACATTATGTCACAAGGTGATTTATAGGTTAATGAATGTCATTTGATGTTAAACTAGCCTTGGTCCTTAGTCATTTTGGTCCTTTTAGTCATTTTCGGTCATTTTGAGGTCAAAAAGGGGGCATTTAATGAGTTGTATGGATTTATTAAGAAGTGTGAAGGTTACAAAATGTGATTTCATGTCCCATGTGTCCTTAGACATCTTAAGTAATTGAAAAGTGATAGGTTACTCAGAAAAAAGATAGTTTTCTTGAGAAAAGAGAAGAAAATGACACTTGTACAACTAATCAACAAGTGTGTCATGTGGGAGAATATCATGGTATGTATCTTTAACTTCCCCAAGATCAAATCCACATTTGAAGTGCTTTGGAAGTGTCATTTTTGGCCTAAAACCATTCTACTCCTTTTTCACCCTTCATGGAAAGCAAAAGTGACCTACAAATCTATACTTCATATAGTCAACACAAGAGGTTTCAAACAAAATTCTTGTATGGGTATATTCTACACTTAGATTCCATTTTATGTTTAGTTGCAAAGGAATAATGTGTTAAGCTTTATGAATCATTCCTAATAAGTTGACCTTTCAACTCTACCTGCTAATTTGTATACCTTATAGGTTTTGCCTTGGTTTGAGAAATTATGTATAACTCAACTATTGATATTGGTTATAAATAATGTTGAATCTCCCCTCCAATGTTTTCCATGCTTAGTTTCAAGTTGATTTGATGGGAAAATCATCTCAAATTTACAAACTAGTCTTATGTGTGATGACAGGCCTGTTTTCACCATTTCCATATCTTTATGCTTTGCAAATGTCTTCAGGGGGTTGTGTGAAGTTCATTTACATGTTTCCAACATTATTTTTTATCTCATGTCATCTCAATTTTTCTCTCCAAATCAATCTCCATGAAAATGTAGTTTTTGAGTGCCATACAATCATGTGACAGAAAAGTACACTTTTAAGTGCTTTCATAGAGGTTTCTCAACATTGAAAGGGAAGTGTAGGGGATTTTCTTGAGTTTTAATCATCCTAAAGTTTCATTGCAACACCATTGAGTAAATTCCACTTGATTGAGAAGGAAAATTCCCTCAACACTTAGACTAATTCATCCTCACTACCCATATACAATTCATCATGCATCTACAGCCTTTATTGATGACATCATGTTATAATAGGAGTTTTAGTAGTGGTGTCAAGCCCTTTGAGACATGAGAAATGAATTTGAAAGGCAAATTTTGTTCACAACTCAATAAATATTTAAAATAATTCACATTGTTCACAATTAAATATATTGTTTGTAGACCTAAAAATCACCATCTACAGGTGACTTGGCAGAGAGTTGGAAGAGCCATTTTGATGTGTTAAAGCACATAATAGAACCCATTTTTAAGTCCTTACATGTTCAAGGGAGTTTAACATATAGGTTTGAATTGATAGATCGCTAAATGAACTTGAAAACCACCTCTAAGGATTTTAACTGAGTTTTGAGACCAAGTTCCCTAAACTAAGAAAACATGGGTCCTAGCACTTTTTGTCAAGGGAAAATGACATGGTTGCAAGAACTTATAATACATTATATTATGCTAACCTTTCAGCCTCTATCATAGAGAGGATACATGCCAAATATGAGGGTCAGAGAGTAAGGAGAAGATGAAATTTTAGAGCCTCAAAGTTTCCTAAAAAACACTAAATTTAGGCATTATTATCTACAAGTCTGAATCTAATAAGAACTTCTCCATCCAAAAGTTTCAATTATTGACCTTATCAACATATGGAGATGGTTTTAAATGGTAAAAAAAACATTTTTGACATAATAAATTATCATATTTACTCATAAGCTATGTTTGGACCCCTATACCCACTTTCAGTCCATACAGGTTGCCCAAAAAGCCCACCTGCAGGCAGACAGTGAGCTAAGCTTGGTGTTTCAGTGGTATTTGGGCCCATCTAAGGTGAATCACTAGCATGATTATATTATAGGTGGTTCCCATGGATTTAAATTAATATATAAACATCATATCCAAGTCTCAATAGGCTAGAAACACCTACAGCAGGGTCATGTCTCAATCAATAAGCGGTGAGTGGAAAGGAGTGTGTCTAGGTGTTTGAAAGCATGAAGATGAAGCATATAGGTGAAAAATAATTAAAAATTAATATATGGTAGAATTATATTCCATATATACTATTTTTAATTAAAATCATGTGTTTTTCACCTACAGGTAGAGTCCCCAAAGTAAAAAGCATAGTTTGGCAAGGTACTCAGTCAACTAGTCTTGATCGGTATTGAAGATTTTCAAACCAAACAATGTGAAGTAAAGAAAGAAACATAATTGAATTTATATTTTAAAACTTTAATTATGGTTATACATTGTATTTAATTCTTAACTATCGTTAAAAACACCTGTAGGGGTTATTGTCATAGCAGAACACAGTCAAAAAGGAGACTTGGTCTTGTAAATTTAGGAGTATGAAGGGCGCTTGAGGGGTCAGAGTGTTAGAATATTGATTGGAGAAACTATATAATGTATATTATATTATACATAGGTATATTATATTGAATAAAATCAAATACAGGAGCCAAAACAAGTAACTCATAGCCCTTATAGAAACCCTATGCATACAGTCTGCCTTAGAAAGAGTCTATCTTGGTTTTTGCAAGTTTGAGAGGTATAGGCTTAAGAATAAGGAATAAAAAATTTATATAAAATTTTTTAAACTTTATTAATCCTATTAAATCCTTATTTTTAATGATTAAATAGGGTAAGTACCCCCTATTTTGTCTCAAACAGGGGGTACTTCCCCTTATACAAGACTAGCAAGTTTTGGTGAGTGAGGAATAAAAGATGAACTAGGGGCTAATGGGACCTAGCTATAAGGTGTGAGATATTGAAACACATATTAAAAAACATTAAGGGCACATCAATAAATGATGTAACCAAGCAATATGATTTAAACACCAAAGTTTACAAGAAAGCCTGTCAATCACATTAAGGCCTAGAAGCCAAATAGAGAACCATATTCATTTATAGTGTGGAGTGATATTTATAAAATATAGAGGAATATTTATGGGGTCACCATATTTTTTTTTTAATCTTTTTTTAGGCATGGAAGAGGATCAAAATTTATTTTGAGCTCTAAGGTGCAGTCAAGCCTATTAGGTAAGATTCAAGCCTAGGGTCAAAAGAGGAATATTCACAACTCTAGCATGAGATGAGAATTCCCATGAATTTTAGAATGTATATGGGGACATAAAATATGTGTTAAAACTATTTATATGCAAATTAAACCCTAAGGAATCCATTTTTGGCTCAAAGACAACTTAGGCATGCAAGAGAAGAGGAAAACAAGCTCGATAGGTCAAGTTTTAATGCTCATATCTTTCATGAGGAATTGAATGGAGGCCAAAGGATTTTGGGAAATTTAGTAGGGCTCCTCAACACCACATTATTGGAATTTTTATGAAATTACAATGTCAGATTTATGAACAAACCTTAAGATGTAAAATATGTCTAAAAGCCTTCAAAATCCTTGCAAGTGACTAGTTTGTGAAAATGGAGTTGGAAATATAATATTTTGGAATATTTTTCTCATGAAAGTGATTTAACATTTCAACTAACTTAATCAATCTCCCTCTCAATATTTTTATTTGTATGGACTTGTATGGATGGGGTGAGAAATAGGGTATTTTTTACCATATTTTATGTTTTGTAGGTTCTATAAAGAGTCTGAGGATGAAACCAAATTTAGGAGGAATATATAGACTTATGATAACTCCCCATGTTCATTTTATTCCTTAAAAAAACTTATAAGTGTGTAAACAAATAGCTTCATCTTAGCTAGTCAAAATTGGCATATCAGACAAGCTAGTGAGAAGGGTGGAAAACTTCAAGTGAAGTGATTTTAAGGTGTCTCTGATGCTTCTGAGGACATGGATGGTCTTGACACTTTTCATCCACTCCCTATCATATATTTTCATGTGCAAGGTGCATGAAAGAGAGGTTATTTGGACTACAGATGATGATAGCTCCTTTCTAAGTGATTTAAGAAGACCAAACCTACAACCAATGCATGTAGAGTCATGTATAATAGCCTCCCCTTTCATCCCAATCATCATAACTATCCCTAATTATTTATGAGGCATTAAAATAGGGTTAATCATGAAGGCAATTTTTTTAAGCTATTCAAGGAGTTTTCTTGCCACTTTTCATGAAGTTTATGGATTGAATTGACACTTGTGTTTCCTTACCTTGAATGGTTAGTCCCATATCCTCTTCTCATGCAGAATTAATGGATTATCTTATATTTAAAAGTGTCCTTGTGACCCTTGAACTTCTCTCTTCTCCCCTCTCTCAATTTTTGTAAGAGCTGTCATTTTGGCCTTTGTAATCTAATACCACACCAGGTATGGCAAAGCCCTACTAGTTTAGATAGTGTAATTGAATTATACAATAAATTTAATTTAATTTTGATTTCATATATCAGATTCTTAAAGTGTGTGAATATATTTATAGTGAATGGTTAAGAGATATTCATTTACCCTTGCTTTTTCTCAATCCTTCCATGTTTGATGCAAGTGATTCCATGCCTAGCAGGTCATATGAAGTGTTGTGAAGTGTATGTACATGTTCTTAAGTATACAAAGAAGTATTATCATCTAAAAAATGATCTATTTTTCCATGTACCTTAGATATTCTTCATATATGGCACCTTCATATTGAAATATTGATGTCAATGCACTCTAGGACTCTTAAATTAGTGTTGTATGCCTTGTCTCAAACTGATGGAGTAAAATAGTATTATGGTAAACATATTAGTGCATCACCCTCTATAATAGCTTTCATTTCATTCTAAATATATCCCCTTTCTCCATAAACAATCAGTTAGTATAGGTGAAATCATTTCAAAGCACATCTAGGGAGCTAGTTTTTTATTCTGGACATTCATCTCACCAGATTGACTACCCACAACAAGTGAGTAGTTTCCATTATGCCACTTGGATGAGGAGAGCTGAGGCATCTCTTCAAAGAGTGAAAATACAAGTGATAATATATTTTAGCATACCCAGTGGGATTCTTATTCCAAGATCTTTAATTATTTTTGGTGTTGTCTTTCAATTATAAGCCTTTTGAGGCATCTATCTAAGCATCAATGGTAACTCCAAAGTTAAATTTTCTGGTCAAGTAGCCCAGGTATCCCTTTTGAAGATTTTTTATGATTATTATTTATTTTATTACTTCCTAATGAAGTTACATGGGTGACCTTAGTGTTGAGTTTTATTTTACACAAGCTGGTGAGACATTTCCAGCTTATGCCATTCCTTATCAACAAGAATAAGTTCTTAATCAGCCCTATCATGAAGTGTACCATCTCCAAAATCAAGTGTGTCTACCCATTAAATAATAAAACATGGGTCAGTCCTATAAACCTTAATTTCCCTCTCCATATGGACACTATGTTTTTGAACAACCCTATGAGTGTGGCTACCAAGAGAACTATCAAGAAACACCCCTCTATCAATCCCAATATGAACCTTATCCTTCATATAATGATTCCTATCATCCTCAAGAGTATTCTTATGAATATTTTCATATGAAATCAGATGTTTCCATGAATTACACACAAGTATATCATTGGTAAATTGAAGCTCCTACTCATGTAGGTATTTCTTCTTCTAATCAGCCCAAGAACTCACTTCCATATGATCTTCCTAGTGATTTTCTCTTTTCCAAACCCACTCATAATCCTTATCCTTCATTCCAAAATATATCTCTAACCCCTTCACCTCCAAATAAATCTCATATTTCAGCTCCTTCACCTCAAATCCATGAGCCTATCCATAAACTTTTCAGCTCACCCCTTCTTGAAAAATAGCCTATCTTGAGAGAAGCAAGTGAAGGAGGGCAAGCTTAACAAATGGCTGATCAAGAAGATATCATGAGTGAATATGAGAAGCAAATCACCATAAGGACTACCCTTGGTGAATAAAAGGATAATCCACAATATTTTCCCTCCGTATTTTAAGGGATGTGTGTTCATGAAGTAGATTTTAATGCCTCTATTTTTTATGGGATGTGTATTCATGAGGAATGTGGCCAAAACTTGAAGGAGATGTTTGAAAAAGATTCCATGTTTGATCATAAAGTTATAGAGGACCATCTCAAGCACAAGGTGGAGTGTACTAGAAAAAATTAAGGTCAAATCACCCCTCGAGAAGTAGAAGTCCTAAGAGAGTCTCATGAGACTAAGAAAGAGTAAATCACCCTTGAAGATGACATTCATGATGAAGAAGATTTATGGCAAATTTTCAATGCCATATGTAAGGAATTTGATAGTTTGGGTAAAGTTTTTTCTTCTCCAAAGGATTTCATAGCTAATGAAAATTTTGTTGATGAATCTAAGCATGATATTAAGTGTTCAATAAAACATGAGGATGAATATATTTCTATTGGTCAAGATCCTACTATCATGAAGCCATTTGAGGATGACAGCATACTACAAGTTACAGATATGGATAATCATAGTAAGGCTGAGAGGAATATCATATTGTCAAATTTTCACATCAAGGACCAAGTTCATGAGAAGGATGACACTTGTTGGATGCAAGAGGAGTTAATTTCCATGGTAAAATTTTATGGAGTATCTTGGTTCACATTGAACCTCATGCCAATGAAGTTGGAAAACACCATGAAGAAGATGAAGGCATCAATATTTCATGTAATGAAGCAAAGAAGGTTTCAAACTTCCCCTTTGATCTAGGAGGGAGTTATTATCTCAAGTTAGTTAGTGTTGGAGTCAGTTGTTTAGTTTGGTGTGTGTGTGTTCTATAAGTGCTCATGAAGCATAGGTGTGTTTGCTTAGTTTCTTGTCCTGTGTGTTACATCTTATTATTTTATCCTTATGTTTTGTGGGTTTTCAAAGGCAAGGTGTGTTTCAAACTTAATGTACATGTGACTCCATAGCCTAATGGACTGATAAGGCTACTAGTATAGTTAGTGTAGTAGGCATATTACCCCTATTAGTCACCAATTTGTTGAGTAAATTAGACTTTTAGGTCAAATTGGAGAACCCCTAGGTAAAAACTTGACCTTTATGTGTTTTATTCGGTCTAAAATTATGTCATAAGGTTTTTATAGGTTAATTAATGTCATTTGATGTTATACTAGCCTTGGTCCTCAGTCATTTTGGTCCTTTTAATTAGTATGGGTCATTTTGAGGTCAAAAAGGGGGAATTAATGAGTTGTAAAAATTTATTGGGAAGTTTGAAGGTTAAAAAATTTGATTTAATGTCCCATGTGTCCTTATAGTTCTTAAGTAACTGAAACCAACTGATAAGGTTCCTTGGAGAAAATGTAGATTTTTTGAGAAAAGAGAAGAAAATGGCAATTGTATAGCTCACTGGGAAGTGTGCCACATGGGATAATATCATGGTATGTATCTTCAACTTCCCCAAGATAAATTCATTGTTTTAAGTGCTTTGTAAGTGTCATTTTTGGCCTAAAATCATTCTACTCCTTTTTCACCCTTCTAAACAAGTAGAAGTGACCTACAAGTTTGTATTGGTATGGTCACCACAAGAGGTTTCAAGAAAAATTATTTTAGGGGTATATTCTAAACTCAATCATATTATATTTTATGTTTGGTTGTAGAGAAATGATGTCTTGAGCTTTATGAACGATTCCTAAAAATTTGACCTTTCAAATCTACCTGCTAATTTGTATACCCTGTAGGTTTTGCCTTGGTTTAATCATTTCCATATAAATCAGATATTGATATTGGTTTCAAAGGATGTTAAATCTCCCAAATAATGTTTTCCATGCTTATTTTCAAGTTTATTTTATGGTAAAATAATCTCAAATTTGCAGACTAGTCTTATGTGGGATGACAGGCCTGTTTTCACCATTTCCATATCTTCATGCTTTGAAAATGTTTTCAAGGGGTTGTGTTAAGTTAATTTCCATGATTCCAATGTTATTTTTAATCTTGTGTCATCTCAAGTTTTCTCTCCAAATTAATCTCAATGAAAATGTAGTTTTTGAGTGCCAACAGTCATGTGATAGAAAAGTACACTTTTAGGTGCTTTCATGGAGATTTATCAACATTAAAAGGGAATTGTAGGTACTTTTCTTGAGTTTGAATCATCCTAGAGTTTTATTTAAACACCATTGAGGATATTCCACTTGATTTATAAGGCAAATTCCCTCAACACTTAGACTAATTCATCCTCGCTACCCATATACAGTTCACCATGCATTTATAGCCTTTATTGATGACATCATGCTATAATAAGAGTTTTATTAGTTGTTTCAAGCCCTTTTATAAATTAATAATGAACTTGGGAGGTTTATTTGGTTCATAATAGTCAAAATAATGCACATTTTTCATAATTACATATATTATTTGTAGACCTAAAAATCACCATCTATAGGTGACTTGGCAGAGAGTTGAAAGAGCCATTTTAAGGTGTTAAAGCACATAATAGAACCAATTTTGAAGTCCTTACATGTTTAATGGAGTTTAAAATATATTTTTTAAGTGATATATGTCTAAATGAAGTTTAAAACCACCCCCAAGGATGTTGACTGAGTTTTGAGACCAAGTTCCTTAAACTGATAAAATAGGGGTCCTAGCACTTTTTGTCAAGGGAAAATGACATGGTTACAATAACTTATGATACATTATATTGTTATAACCTTTCAAAATATATCATAGATATGATCCATGCCAAATATGAAGGTCAGATAGTAAGGAAAAAATGAAAGTTTAGAGCCTCAAAGTTGCCTAAAAACACTAAATTTAGGCATTATTATCTACAAGTCTGAGTCTAATAAGAACTTTTCCATCAAAAATTTTTAATTATTAACCTTGTTAACATATGGATATAGTTTTAAATGGTACAAACAACATTTTTTACCTAATTAAACATAAAATTGACTCATAAGCTATGTTTGGACCCTTATACCCACTTTCAGTCTGTACAGGTTGCCCAAAAAGCCCACCTACAAGTAGATAGTGATCTAAGTTTGGTGTTTCAATGGTATTTGAGCCTATATAAGGTGAATAAATATCATTATTATATTATAGGTGGTTCCCATGGCTCCAAATAAAGATATAAACATCATACCCAAGTCTCAAGAGGTTAGAAATACCTACAGTAGGGTTAAATTGTAAGGTGTCTTAGTCAACAGGCAACGAGTGGAAAGGTGTGTGTCTAGGTGTTTGAAAGCATGAATATGAAGAATATAGGTGAAAAATAATTCAAAATGAATATAATGGAAAATTTTATGTCATATATACTATTTTTAAGTCAAAGCATGTATTTTTCACCTACAAAAACAATCCCCAAAGCAAAAAACATAGTAAGGCAAGGTACTCAGTCAACTAGTCTTGACTGGTATTGAAGATTTTCAAACCCAACAATGTGAATTGAAGAAATAAAATTAATTTAATTTATATTTTAAAACTTTATTTAGGGTATGCAAAACATGTATAAGAGTTGTTGTCATAGTAGAACACAGTCAAAAAGGAGATTTGATCTTGTAAACTTAGGAGAATAAAGGATGCTTGAGGAATCAGAGTGTTAGAATATTGATTTTAGAAAATATATAATTGTTATGATATTATACATATGTATATTTTAGTTAATATAATAAAATACAAGAGCTAAAACAAGTAACTCATAGCCCTTATAAAAACCATGTATATACAGTCTGCCTTAAAAAGAGTCTATCTTGCTTTTTACAAGTTTGAGAGGTATAAGGTTAAGACTAATGGCTAAAAATTTGTAAATAACATGTTTGAAACTTGATTAATCCTATAAAATACTTATTTTTGATGATTAAATATGATAATTACCCCCTATTTTGTCTCAGACATGGGGTACTTCCCCTTATACAAGACTGGCAGGTTTTTGTGAGTGAGGTATAAAAGATGAACTAGGGGGATAAGGGGACCTAGTTATAAGGTGTGAGATATTTAAAAACATATAAAAAAACATGAATTACACCTCACTGAAGGATGAAACCAAGCAATAGGATCTAAACACCAAAGTTTTCAAGCAAGCCTATCAAACACATTCAGGGCTAGAAGCCAAATAGAGAACCATCTTCATTTCTATTGTGGAGTGATCTTTCTAAAATATAGAGGCATTGTTATGGGGTCACTATAGAGGTTTTTGAGCCTTTTATAGGTATTTAAAATCATCAAAAATTATTTTGAGCTCTAAGGTATAGTCAAGCCTATAAGGAAAGATTCAAGCCTAGGGCCAAATGAGGAATCATTCAAAACTCTAGCATGAGATGAGCATTCCTATGAATTGTATCATGTATATTGCGACATAATATATGTTTTAAAACTATTTATATGCAAATTAAACCCTAAGTAAGCCATTTTTGGCTCAAAGACAACTCAAGCATGTAAGAAAAGAGGAAAATAAGCTCAATAGGTCAAGTTTTAATGATCATATCTTTCATGAGGAATTTCATGGGGGCCAAAGGAGTTTGGTAAAGTTATTAGGGATCCTCAAAACCACATTAGTGTATATTTTATACAAATCCAATGTAATAACTTTATGAACGAACCTTAAGAGTTCAAATAGGTCTAAAACCCTACAAAATCCTTGCAAGTGACCAGTTTGTGAAAATGGAGTTGAAAAGATAATATGGTGGCATATTTTGCTCATTAAAGTGATTTAACATTATATAATACTCACTCAAGCTCCCACTCATGCTTTTAATCTATATAGACTTGTACAGATGGGGTGAGAAATAGGTATTTTTGACCATTTTTTCTATTTTTCAAGATTCTATGGATGAAACCAACTTTAGGAGGAATATTTAGACTTATGATAACTCCCCATGTTCATTTTATGCCTTATAAAAACTTATAAGTGTGTAAACAAATAGCTTCATCTTAGCTAATCAAAATTGGCATATTAGACAAGTAAGTGAGAAGGGTGGAAAACTTCAATTGAAGTGATATTAAGGTGTCCCTAATGCTTATAAGGCCATGTAAGGTATTAAAACTTATCATCCACTCCCTCCCATGTATTTTTCTGGGAAACTAAAAACAAATTTGAGGACAAGTGTGCAGGGTGCATGAAAAAATGGTTATTTGGACTACAGGGGATGATAGCTCCTTTACAAGTGATTTTAGAAGACTAGGACTACAACCAATGCATATAAAGGAATGTTTGATAGCCTCCCCCTTAATATAAATCATCATACCTATCATTAATTATTTATGAGGCATTTAAATAGGATTAATCATGAAGGCAATTTTTCTAAGCCAGTCAAGGAGTTTTCTTGCCACTTTTCATGAAGCTTATACCTTGAATTGACACTTGTGTTTCCTAACCTTGAATGGTTCATCCCATATCCCCTTTTCATGAACAATTAAATATTTCTCTTAGCTTGACAATTATCTTTGTGACCATTGAACTTCTCCCTTCTCCCCTCTCTCTCAATTTCTATAAGAGCTGCCATTTTGGGCTTTGTAATATAATACCACACCAATTATGATAAATCCCTACTAGTTTTGATAGTGTAATTTCCTTAGAAAATAAATTTAATTTAGTTTTGAGTTCATATATTATCTTGTTAAAATGTGTGAAGATATGTATAGTGAATGGTTAAGAGATATTCATTTATCCTTGATTTCTCTCAATCCTTCCATGTTTGATGCAAGTGATTCCATGCCTATCAGGTCATATGAAGTGTTTTGAAGTGTATGGACATGTTCTTAAGTGTGAAAATAAGTATTATCATTTGAAAAATTATCTATGTTTCCATGTACCTTGGATAGTCATCATATATGGCACCTTCACATTGAAATATTGATGTTAGTGCACTCTAGGACTCTTAAATTAGTGTTGTATGCCTTGTCTCAAAGTGATGGATTAAAATAGTCTTATGGTAAACATCTTGGTGCATCACCCTCTAGCGTAGGTTTTATTTCATGCCAAATCTATCCCTTTTCTCCATAATCAATCAATTAGTATAGGTGAAAGTATTTCAAGGCACATCTAGGGAACTAACCCTTCATTCTACAGATTCATTTCACCAAATTGACTACCCACAACAAGTGAGTTATTTCCATTATGCCAATTGGATGAGGATAGCTGAGTAATCTCCTCAAAGGGTGAAAATCCAAGTGAAAATATTTTTGGCATGCCCGATGGGACTCTTAGTGCAAGAGGTTGAAGTATATTTGGTGTTGTCTTTCAATAATCAGCCTTTGGAGGCATCTATCTAAGCATCAATGGTGACTCTGAAGTTACATATACTAGTCAAGAAGCCCACATATCCCTTTTAAATATTTTTGATGATTATTATATATGTTCTTGCTTCCTAATGAACTTTCATGGCTGCCCTTGGTGTTGAGTTTTGTTTTACACAAGTTGGTGAGACATTTCTAGCTTGTGTCATTCCTTATCAATAAGAACAAGTTCTTAATTAGCCATGTCATGAAGTGTACTATCTCCAACATGAAGTGTGTCATCCCATTCAATATAAAAACTTGTAGCAGTCCTATAACCCTTCATTTCCCTCTCCATATGGACA
Organism: Torreya grandis; assembly: GCA_037957365.1. Classification (NCBI taxonomy): domain Eukaryota; kingdom Viridiplantae; phylum Streptophyta; class Pinopsida; order Cupressales; family Taxaceae; genus Torreya; species Torreya grandis. The sequence continues at coordinate 4,546,169 of JARHVA010000607.1, read as the reverse complement.
CTATGTTGTTGAACAACCCTATAAGTGTGGCTACCAAGAGAACTATCAAGAAACACCCCTCTATTAATCCAAACATGAACCTTATCCCTCATATCATGATGCCTATCAGCCTCAAAAGTATTCTTATTAATATTGTCATATAAAATCATATGTTTTCATGAATTACACATAAGGATATCATGGGAAAAGTGTATCTCCTACTCATGTCAGTGTTTTTCCTTCAAATTATCCCAAGAACTCACTTCCATATGAATGTACTAGTGCTTTTCTCTTTTCCAAACCCACTCATAAGCCTTCTCCATCATCTCCAACCCCTTCACCTCCCATTACACCTCATATTTCATCTACTTCACCTCAAATCCATGAGCCTATCCATAAACTTTTCACCTTGCCCTTTCTTGAAAAAGAGCCTATCTTGAGATAAGCAGGTGAAGGAGAGAAAACTCAATTCATGGAAAATCAAGAAGATCTCATGAGTGATTATGAGGATGAAATCACCATATGGACTTCCCTTAGTGAAAAAAGTGATAATCCATAAGCTTTTGCCTCCATATTTGAAGGGATGTATGTTCATGAAGTAGACTCTAATGCCTCTATTTTTGAGGGGATATGTATTCATGAGGAATGTGACCAAAACTTGAATAAGGAGATGTTTGAAGAAGATTCCATGTCTGATCATGATGTTATAGATGACCATCTCAAGCATGAAGTGGAGTGTACTATAAAAAATGAAGGTCAACTCACTCCTAAAGAAGTGGTAGTCCTAAGAGAGTCTCATGATACCAAGGAAGAATAAATCACCCTTGAAGATGATATTCATAATGAATAAGATTTATGGTAAAATTTCAATGCCATATGCAAGAAATTTGATAGTTTGGGTAGAGTTTTTATTCTCCAAAGGATTGCATAGCTAATGAAAATTTTATTTTTAAATCTAAGCATGATATTAAGTGTTTAATTAAACATGAGGATGAAGTTCTTTCTTCTAGTCAAGATCTTATTGTCATGAAGCCATTTAAGGATGCTAGCATACAGGAAGTTGCAGACATGGATAATCATAGCAAGGCTGAGAGGACTGTCATATTATCAAATTTTCACATTAAGGACTAAGCTCATGATAAATATGAGACTATTTGGATTCAAGAGGATTCCATTTCCTTGGTCAACTTGTATGGATTTGCTTGTTTCTCATTGAATCTTATGTCAATGAATTTGGCAAACACCATGAAGAAGATGGAGGCATCAATACTAAAAGACAAAAGGATATATGTCTCACTAAATATTTCATGTCATAAATCAAGTAAGGTTTCAAACTTCCCCTTTGATCTAGGAGGGAGTTATTATCTCAGGTTAGTCAGCTTTTGAGTTAATTATTTAGTTTGGTGTGTGTGTGTTTAATTATTTAGTTTTTTGTCTTGTTTGTTACTTCTTATTTTTTTACCTTATGTTTTGTGGGTTTTCAAAGGTAATGTGTGTGTCAAACTTCATGTACATGTGACTCCATATCCCAATGGACTGATAAGGCTATTGGTCTAGTTAGTATAGCAGGCATACTACCCCTATGAGTCACCAATTTGTTGACCAAATTTGACTTTTAAGTCAAATTGGAGTACCCCTAGATAAAAACTTGATTTTTAAGTGTTTCAAGGGGTCTAAAATTATGTCACAAATTGTTTTATAGGTTAATTATGTCATTTTATTTTGTACTAGCCTTGGTCCTAAATCATTTTGGTCTTTTTAGTCATTTTGGGTCATTTTGAGGTTAAAAGGGGGGTATTTAATGAGTTATATAGATTTATTGGGATGTGTGAAGGTTAAAAAATGTGATTTCATGTCCCATGTGTCCTTATAGGTCTTAAACAACTGAAACCAACTAAAAAGTGGTAGGTTTCTTAAAAAAAGGGTAGATTTCTTAAGAAAAGAGAAGAAAATGGTACTTGTACAACTCATTGGGAAGTGTGACACATGGGGGAAGATCATGGTATGTCTCTTCAACTTAAAAAATCTCATTTCCTTATTTTAAGTGCTTTAAAAGTGTCATTTTTGGCCTAAAACCATTCTGCTCCTTTTTCACCCTTTTAGGCAAGCAGAAGTGACATGCATGTTTGTACTTGGTATGGTCAGCACAAGAGGTTTCAAGAAAAATTATTTTAGGGGTATATTCTACACTTATTAATATTCTATTTTACATTTGGTTATAGAGTAATGGTCTCCTCGGCTTTATGAACCATTCCTAATAAGTTGACCTCTCAAATCTGTATACCTTATAGGTTTTGCCTTGGTTTTAGCATTTCCATACAACGCAACTACTTATATTGGTTTTAGAGGATGTTTAATCTCCCCTAAAAAAATTTCAATGCTTAGTTTCAAGTTTCAAGTTGATTTTATTGGACTATAATCTCAATTTTGTAGACTAGTCTTATGTGGGATGATAGGCCTGTTTCCACCATTTCCATATCTTCATGCTTTTCAAATGTAGTCATGGGGTTTTGTTAAGTTAATTTGAATATTTCCAATGTGATTTTTTATCTCATTTCATCTCAAGTTTTCTATCCAATAAATCTCAATGAAAATGCAATTTTTGAGTGTCATACAGTCATGTGACAGAAAAGTACACTTTTGGATGCTTTCATGGAGGTTTCTCAACATTGAAATGGAAGTGTAGGGGCTTGTCTTTAGTTTAAATCATCTTTAAGTTTCATTACATCACCATTAAGTATATTCCACTTCATTTATAAGATAAATTTTCTCAACACTTAGACGAATTCATCCTCACTACCCCTATACAGTTCATCATGCATCTATAACCTTTATTGATGACATCATGTTATAATAGGAGTTTTAGTAGTGGTTTCAAGCCCTTTTATAATTTAATAATGAACTTGGTAGGTTTATTTGGTTCAAAACTCAAAAAATAATAAAAATAATGCACATTATTCATAATTGCATATATTGTTTGCAGACCTGACAATCACCATCTATAGGCGACTTGATAGAGATTTAGAAGAGTCATTTAGAGGTGTTAAAGCACAAAATGGAACCCATTTTGAAGTCCCTACATGTTTAATGGAGTTTAACATATATTTTTGAAGTGATAGATGTCTAAATTAATTTTACAGCCACCTGCAAGGATGTTGACTGAGTTTTGAGACCAAGTTCCCTAAATTGAGAAAATAGTGGTCCTAGCACTTTTTGCCAAGGGAAAATGACATGGTTGTAAGAACTTATGATACATCCTATTATTCTAACCTTGTAACCTCTAGCATAGAGAGGATCCATGAAAAATATGAGGGTCAAAGAGTAAATAAAATATGAAATTTTAGAGCCTCAAAGTTGCCTAAAAAACAATGAATTTAGGCATTATTATCTATAGGTCTGAGTCTAATAAGAACTTCTCCATCCAAAAGTTGAAACTATTGACCTTGTCAACATATGGAGATGGTTTTAAATGGTACACACAAAAATTTTGACCCAATAAAGCATAAAATGGACTCATAATCTTTGTTTGGACCCCTATACCCACTTTTAGTCTGTACAGGTTGCCCAAAAAGCCCACCTACAAGTACATAATGAGCTAAGCTTAGTGTTTCAATGGTATTTGAGCCCATATAAGGTGAATAAATAGCCTGAATATATTATAGGTGGTTAACATGGTGTTAATGATCCTCAACACCAAATTATTGGAATTTTTTTTCAACTCCAACTTTATAAATTTATGAACAAACCTTAAGAGGTCAAATAGTTCTAAACCCCTTCAAAATCCTTGTAAGTGACCAGTTTGTGAAAATGGAGTTTGAAAGATAATATGGTGGAATATTTTTCTCATGAAATTTATTGAAAAATTTATATGACTCACTCAATCTCCCTCTCATTCTTTTTAGTTTTATGAACTTGTACAGATGGGGTGAAAAATAAGGTATTTTTTACCATTTTTTGCATTTTACAGGTTCTACAAAGATTCTAATGATGAAACCAACATTAAGAGAAATATTTATACTTATTATAACTCCAAATTTTCATTTCATGCCTTAAAAAACTTATAAGTGTGTAAAAAAATAACTTCATCTCAGCCAATCAAAAGTGGCATATTGGACAAGCTAGTGAGAAGGGTAGAAAACTTCAAGTGAAGTGATTTTAAGGTGTTCCTAATGATTATAATTCCATATATGGTATTTATACATATAATCCACTACATCCCATGTATTTTCATGGGAAAATTAAACCAAATTTGAGGACAAGTTTGTAGGGTGCATGAAAGAGAGGTTATTTGGAATATAGATTATAATATATCCTTTCTAAGTGATTCCAGAAGACCAAGACTACAAAAAATACATTGAGATTAATGTTTTATATCCTCCCCATTCATCTTAATCATCATACCTATCCATAATTAGATATGAGGCATTTAAATAGGGTTAATTATGAAGGCAATTTTTCTGAGCCAGTCAAGGAGTTTTTTTGCCACTTTTCATGAAGTTTATAACTTGAATTGACACTTGTGTTTCCTAAACATGCATGGTTCATCCCATATCCTATTATCATGCATAATTAACTAATTCTCTTATCTTGATGAGTGTCCTTGTGACCCTTGAACTTCTCTCGTCTCCCCTCTCTCTCAATTTCTATAAGAGCTGCCATTTTAGCCTTTGTAATCTAATAACACAATAGGTATGGTGAATCCCTACTAGTTTTGATAGTGTACTTGCCTTAGAAAATAAATTAAATTCATTTTTGAGTTAATATATCATCTTTTTAAAGTGTGTGAAGAGATGTATAGAGAATGGTTAAGAGATATTCATTTATCCTTTCTTTCTCTCAATCCTTCCATGTTTGATGCAAGTGATTACATGCCTAACAGGTCATATGAAGTGTTGTGAAGTATATGGACATGTTTTTAGGTGTATAAATAAGTCTTATCATCTATAAAATTATCTATGTTTCCACTTACCTTGGATAGTCTTCATATATGACACCTTCATATTGAAATATTGATGTTAGTGCACTCTAGGACTCTTAAATTAGTGTTGTATGCCTTGTCTCAAAGTGATGGAGTAAAATAGACTTATGGTAAACATATTGGTGCATAAACCTCTAGAATAGGTTTCATTTCATGCCAACTCTATCCCTTTTCTCCATAAGTAACTAGTTAGTATAGGTGAAAGCATTTTAAGGCACATCCAAGGAGCTAACCCTTTATTCTAGAGATTCATCTCACCAAATTAATTACCCACAATAAGTGATATGTTTCCATTATGCCAATTAGATGAGGGGAGTTGAGGTATATCCTCAAAGGATGAAAATATAAGTGATAATATTTTTTGGCATGCCCAATGGGACTCTTAGTCCAAGAGATTGAAAGATTTTGTCTTTAAATAATCAGCCTTTGGAGGCATTTATCTAAGCATCAATGATGACTCCGAAATTACATCTGATAGTCAATCAACCCAGGTATCCCTTTTGAATATTATTGATGATTATTCTTTATGTTCTTAATTTTTAATGAAGTTTCATGGCTAACCTTGGTGTTGAGTTTTGTTTTACATAAGTTGGTGAGACATTTCCATCTTGTGTCATTCCCTATCAAAAAGAACAAGTTCTTAATCAGCCTTGTCATGAAGTACCAGCTCTAACATGAAGTGTGTCAGCCCATTCAGGAAGAAAATTTATGGTAGTCCTATAACCCTTCATTTCCCTATCCATATGGACACTATGTTGTTGAACAACCCTATGAGTGTGGCTACTAAGAGAATTATCAAGAAATACCCCTCTATCAATCCCAATATGAACCTTATCCTTCATATCATGATACCTATCAGCCTCAAGAGTATTCTTATGAATCTTTTCATATTAAATCAGATGTTTCCATGAATTACACACAAGGATATCATTGGCAAAGTGAATTTCCTACTCATGTAGTTGTTTCTCCTTCTAATCAGCCCAAGAACTCACTTCCATATAAACTTACTAGTGCTTTTCTCTTTTCCAAACCCACTCATAATCTTTCTCCTCCATCCCACACTCCATCTCCAACTTATTCACCTCCCACTAAATCTAATATTTCAGCTCCTTCACCTCAAATCCATGAGCCTATGCATAAACTTTTCACCTCAACCTCTCTTGAAAAAGAGCCTATCTTGAGAGAAGCAAGTGAAGGAGAGCAAGCTCAATTCATGGCTGATCAAGAATATCTCATGAGTGATTATGAGGAATAAATCACCATAGGGACTCCCCTTGGTGAACAAAAGGACAATCCATAAGATTTTGCCTCCATATTTTAAGGGATGTGTATTCATGAAGTAGACTCTAATGCTTCTATTTTTTATGGAATGTGTATTCATGAGGAATGTGGCCAAAACTTGAAGAAGGAAATGTTTGAATAATATTCCATGTTTGATCATGAAGTTGTAGATGACCATCTCAAGCATGATGTGGAGTGTACTAGAAAAAATGAAGGTTAAATAACTCCTCAAGAAGTGGCAATCCTAAGATAGTCTCATGAGACCAAGGAAGAGGAAATGACCCTTGAATATGATATTCATGATGAAGAAGATTTATGGCAAAAGTTCAATGCCATATGTAAGGAATTTGATAGTTTGGGTAAAGTTTTTCCTTCTCCAAAGGATTGCATATCTAATGATAAGTTGGTTTATGAATATAATTATTTCTATGCAAAATTGCTTTCTACATTCAAAAGAAGAAATAAAGAAACTAAGGAAATGGTCAAGGCTAGAAGTACCTGATAAAGTCGTGCGCACCAAAATCAGACGTTGGAAGATTCTCCTCTTTGGCTGTGGAGGAATGACACCTGCGAAGAAAAGGCTAAAACACGGAAAAACGTTAGTCAAAGGATATGGTGGGCTGTCAGGCGAACGCCCGATCCCGGAAGTACAAAGACTTCCTAGAAGGATATCAACCCACTGATAAAAAAGCAGAATATTGGACGAAAGTAGATAATAATGACAGAAATAAATGACAGAAAATAAAAGTGCGTACCTGATATGCAGCACTGTTCTGCACAGTCGCCAGCGTCGGTCTCTGTGGTGCCGGCATCGGTTAAGGAAGGTGCCGACGTCGGTTGAGGTGCCGTCGTCGGTCGGGGTAGTGACCGGCGTCGATAGGGGCAGGTTCTGGAAAAGTCTGAATAGGTTCGGGACAGGGTCTGAGAGAGTCGAGACAGGGTCTGGGCAAGGTCTGAGAGAGTCGGGACAGGGTCTGGGAGAGTCGGGACAGGTCTGAACAGAGTCGAGACAGGGTCTGGGAGAGTCGAGATAGGTCTGAATAGAGTCTGGGGGGGTTTTAGTCTGGACAGAGGCAGGGATGTAAATGAGGGATGCTGGGTCTGTGGTTTGAAGAATCGGGATGACAGAACTGATAAACAAAGAATAACCAAGAAGAAATAAAACAAATAGAGTAAATACTTACCTGCCAAAAGACACGATGAAAGCCATAGTTGAATTTGTCTGTGCAGTGCCGGATTGAGTGCAGATTGGTTGATGCCGAGAGTGGGTTGATGCGAGAGTGTTGATGTCAGAGTTTGCAGGTTGGTTGAATGATTGCTCAGGTTTGATTGATTAGCGTTTCGAATGGTTGAATAGCGTTCGGGATCGGGTCTCGAATGGTTGGCAGAGGTTGATGAAGGCAAGAGACGGTTCCAGAGACGGTTCGTCAACCATTTCGGGAAACCGAATGATAACTGGTAACGGATAACGGGAAGGTAACTGACGTCGGCAGGATTGCCGACGTCGGCCGATAGGTGACCGACGTCGGCGACATTGGCCGGGTAAAGACCGTCGTCGACAGATGCATAATGGGGATAGAGTCTAGCTTTAGCTCTGTGCTCATTTTTACATGCTGCCAGGGTCAAGGTTGGTGGAACAAGTGATCGACAAGGGTTAAATAGGCGAAGAAGAATAAGACGGGGAATGACCAGGGGAGTCGACACGATTTTGGTGTCTACATTTGCCCCTTTTTGTCTTGTTGGTTGTTCTAGACGAACTGCAAGACAAAAATAGGAGTGAGTGCCCCAGGTGAGGGATAAGGTTGATTTCGTCTTGTTGGTTGTTCGAATGAACTGCAAGACAAAAATAGGAAGCAGAATGCCCCGAGTATGAATAAGGTATTCCCCATCAAAGCAGGAGTCGAGGGAAGGGAACCGGGAATCGGGTGCTGATTTGACAAAGAGTGGATGAAAAAGGGGTGAGGGTGAACGCTGCAAAAGTCGTGATTGCGTGCATACCACTGCACGAGAAGGTCAGGCCAAAGTGTCGCAGGTCAAGGGTCGAGGAGTGCCAAAATTTAAGTAACCGGGCCCCAGCATTTAGTCGTCTGTTGATCGGGTTACTCAATCTAAGCTGAAGCTCCAAATGGTCATCGTGTTCTAGGTATCTCGGGCTCAGGAAGTGCTCCTAGAAACATGAAAAAGTCACAAGTAGTAGGGATCAACCGGCTTGCAATCCTATACTTGTGAGGGTCCAAAAGGTCTGCGCACAATTCTGCTAACCAGTCATGAGGTAGCATACATGCAAAAACAACTAAGGCAACAACGTCTTGGAAGTGGTCAAGGTCGGAGGAGATAGGCATGATCTCCAATGGTTGGTGGTCAAGGGATGGATAAATGGATGAAAGGATGCAGCCGAGCTAACCCCAGAAGACCCCATGTCAATTGAGTGCTGCCTACATAGCCTTGGTGATAGGGCCTCACGCCGATGTAGTTCTCCCTAGAAGGGAGGAAGGGTCAAAGGGATGGAAATGGGTCGTGGTGAAGGGCAAGGTTATGGTTAAAAGAAGGAAAGAAGGTTTGTCCATCAGAGAGACGAACAAATGAGAATGGTCGAGCTAACCCCAGAAGACAGTCGTGTCATCTAAGTGCTGCCTACATAGCCCTGGTGATAGGGCCTCAGGCCGATGTAGTTCTGACAAAGGGTCCGAGTGGTAGACAGGCGGTTAAAATAGTTGATAGATTGGTCATGGTTATGATGAAATGATGAGGAAAAAAAAGATGTTGCAGCCTTTTCCAAATGGTGTATTCTGCAACATTGGTTGAGGGGTTTTTCATCCCTAGCAATATTCCATATGCGTGATGGATGTATGCTAAAAATGAATTGAGGTCGATTTATGCTTCAGCAAGTATTGGTTTATGCTTAACATAAATTGCGGCGAGTCGATAGTTTCCATGTGTATTGGTGTCCATAGAAACTAGGGTGAATAGGCTAGGTCATGTCAATGGTCTTAAAAGAGAGTTGAGCGAAGTCGATGGACAAGTGATGAAGGTGAATGTGACCAAAGTGTAGAAGAAGAGATGAAAGGCGAATCGCTCTTTCATTGACAAGGACCAAAAAGATAGCATAGATAGGGGTTATGAGAACCAAGAGCCCCATTCATGCGTGACGTCGTTGACCATAGTTATGTTAGAGCGGTAATCGAATCACTTAGACATTAAAGTGAGCTCGAAGTCCCTTGAGCAGGTAATAGGAGGAGGAAAGAGGGCAACCCATTTTAAGAGCAGAGATAACTATGCCCCTTTTTATAGGAGACCCTGAGACAACTATAAGTCAAGTCCATGACTTTTTTTTTTTTTTTTTTTTTTTTTTTTTTTTTTTGGGCAGACTGATCAATGCGGGAAGCCTGCATAGAGATGTCATTTGCGTGGTGGTCAGGTTGTGAAGCTGATCAATGCGGGAAGCTTCTAAAATAGTTTTGTTTATTGCCAGATTAGTCATAGCCATCCTTCGAGGGAGTGGTCTAGATTTTTTTTTAATATAAAGGCTTTTGAATAGCTGTCCTTCAAGGGAGCAGTCTATTTATTACAGCAATGATAGTACAGCTGTCCTTCGAGGGAGCAGTCTGTTTTTTTTTTATTTGATATTAATATAGTGACCATGGATATGTTTTGACATCTTGATTTGTTTGTATAGAAGTTTGAGTCATGGACAAGACTGTAGAAGTTCAAGGACTCCCTTTTATTAGGACAAAGCATCCATACATCATAAAAGGGTTAATAGGAATTGTTAAGAGGAATAGGGTTGAAAGGAAGTAGGATTAAAGAGGACGGGGATTGCTCAAGGGACGAGCTCAAGTTAAGTGTCAAGTGGACGAATACTCGACTAGCAGTAGAACGGTCGCAGATGCAACGCATTAAGAGGCTCAGGGTCTGATAAGTCCCTGGTGTATACTTGTGTGTGATAAGGTCCGAGTCAATTAGGAGCAAACTTGCCCCACTTGCCTCTTTCCGGATTGGTCAGGTGTTGATTGATGAGTGAATGTGAAGTTGGTTGATATGGTTGTTGATTGATGAGTGGATGTGAAGTTGGTTGATATGGTTGTTGATTGATTGAAAAAGGTTGAATGTTTTGATAAAAAGGTTGGGTCGAATGTTTGGTTGAGATTTGGTCATGTGATAGTTGGTCAATGGTTGGCCGAGGGTTGATTGGTTGGTATTTGATCTTTGGTTGGGTCAAATGTTTGATTGAGGTCGGGTTAAATGTTTGGTTACTAGTCTGGTTGAGGTTAAGTTGAAAGAGTGATTGATATGTGGTCGAGGCTGTGTTGAAAAATTGGTCAAAGTTTGGATGAAGGTTGAATTCCCCCAGCGGCTAGGGAGAATGTTTGACGGATTAGTTAAGGTAGATTGAGGTTTAGTGGTCAGATGCACTATGTTGATGTTGAATAAAGGGGTTAAAGGCAGCGAAGGGACCCTAGTCTGTTGTGGAGATCCCGATTTAGGTGATGAGGTTGAAGAGGCATGAGTCGGGGCTGATGTTTTGTCGAAGAGGTGGTCAAGAGGATCCTTGATGAGAAGGGTGTCCTTTTTTCGGTGGTGACGAATGACAGCTTTAAGAGCGCAACAACGCTCGGTGTCATGTCCCGGAGTGTGATGATAATGACAGAATTTAGAGTTGTCGAACCAAGATGGCCTTGATCTGAGAGTTGATGAGTGGGGTGGTGTTGAAGGTTTGTTGATAACGTGGTCGAGAAGAGAGGTGTCATTCCCCAGACATTGGTGAACGACGACCTTGAGGGCATGACAATGTTCCGTGTCGTGCCCAGGCGTGCGATGATACGCACAAATGCAAGTGTTATCGAACCATGGTGGTTTTGGTCCGAGAGAGTGATATGGTCTAAGAGGCAGGAGATAGAGACGAGAGGACTGCAACAATTGCCGTAACAGCAAGGCGTAAGAACCTGCTAACGGGTCAGGATGTTTTATTGCAGAGAGGGTTGGTGACATTGGTTTGGGAAGCGAAGGAGGCGTTGGTCGATGGTTTGAAGGAGGTATAAGTCTGACGGGTTGATAGAATAATGGAGGTGACTTACCTCTGTGAAGTATGGGAGTGGGAAGCACTCCGAGTAAAGTAGACGGATGTGGGCCCAAGATTGAAGGTAATGACGAAGGTGGGGGAGGAGTCCTCCGATGTGGTTTAGTAGCCTTCTTTGGTTTGGGTTGAGGGCCACCTTTGTGTGAGGCGAGATTAGATGTGGGGCGAACACCAAGAGGTTTAGTCTCTTTGGGCATGATGGACGCCTGCGTGGGTTTGGACTTAGATGTGGACGGTTTTTCTCTCAATGGAGAAGGGATTAAAGGTGTGGGCTCTTTAAGTGGAAAGAGCTCTAGAGTAGTCATGGCTTCTGTGTGTGGTTGGGGAGTCAAAAAGGTATGATCGTCTATGGATGATAATAAGGATGAAGGCGAGGCAGCTGGTGTTGATGTGGTCAAAGCGTCCTCCAATATGGGAGAAGTCGATGGAGGACAAGTGGGAGAAGAAAGTTCTTCGCCATGTGGAGGAGGTATAGGGGAAGAAAGGTCTTCCACCTGTGAAAAAGGTTGGTCAGGGATAGGAGAAAAGATAGTATCGACCGTGTGTATATCATAGTCTTGAGGGTCATTGGTTATGGTTTGGACGTTGTCTTGAGTAGGCAGGTGATTAGAAAAGGGTTGCTTGAAGATGTCAAGGTTTTGGTTGAGCGGTGCGTTCGGGTTATCCAAAATAAGATCCCCCTTGTCTAGCATGTCCTGTACGATGTTTTTGAAAGTTTGACAGTGATCCGTGTCATGGCCTTTGACACGGTGATAGTTGCAAAAGTGATTCTCCCTGTACCATGCAAGGATAGGTGTTGAGGGGTCGAATTGATGTGGTCGGATTGGAGGGAGATTGAGGACCCCCTGCTTGACGAGTTTATCTAAGACAGAGGCATATGACTCCCCAATTGGAGTGAATTGACGCTGTATGGATTGACGTTGAAAATGTTTATTGATGTAGTCTAATGTTGAAGATGATGAGCGGTTAGTTATTGTTGAAGATGATGGTCTAAAGATGACAGTGTTTGCCGACCCCTTGGATTGAGAGTGGGCAGAAGAAGGTCTGGAAGAAGAATGGTCATTGGTTCTTGTGTTAGTGTTACACAATTTGACCTTATCTTCTTCAATGGCGCGGAGTTCAAGCTTTCGGGCCATGGTGAAAGCCTCGTCAAAAGTGTGGAATGTTTGAACCCGCAAGGTGGACGAGATATGACTGACACATGCTCGGGAAAAGAGCTCAATGAGCTCGGGTTGAGGCAAGGAGAAGGAGAGCTGATTAATCAAGCTTCTCCAACGGGCGACAAAATCAGCTATTGATTCATCGTCAAACTGTCTGATGGAGTAAAGGTCTGTGATCAAAACTTGTTTAGTGATATTGATTGAGAAATGGTCAACGAATAGTTGGGCGAGTTGGATGAATGAAAAGATAGAATGTCTGGCAAGAGAACTATACCAGTCAAGGGCAGGGCCAGAAAGTGACATAGGAAACGTGCGTAGAAGTAACGCATCATCGTGGGCAATAAGGTAACAGGCATGTCTGAATGCCCGTAGATGTTTTTGTGGGTCTTCCTTACTCTGAAAGCGAGTAAATTTAGGAAGCTCCCAATGGTTAGGGTATGGTCGGATAGGGACAGAAGGGTGGATGGGCTCGTTGTAAATCTGATCATATGAAGAGACATTACTTGAACCAGAGATAGAAGCTTCGAGACTGGACATTTTATCCATCAGCATCTTGATGACGTCTGCTGACAGATTGGCGGGTTGAGCACCCCCTAGGTTGTAAGGCGCTTGGAAGAGGCTAGAGGAGGCGTGCGACATAGTCGGTTGTACAATGTACGGATGACTAGTTGTAGGGGCAGAAGTAGAGGCTAAAGGTGGTTGCGTTATGAAGGTCGAAGGTATAGGCTGACTAGATACCGCCAAAGGAGGTTGTGTGACGGCATTGACAAAGGGCGAGGTAGGCACTCCTGCATATATAGGCGCAAGAGTGTGTGGGGTCGAGACAATCAAGTTTTGGTATAATGTAGAACTTGGTTGAATTGCAGGTGGTTGAGGGGGTAACGAAACCCCGATGGAGGTTGGTCTAAAAATAGATGAGGAGGCCGAACTTTGCGTATAGGCCATGTTCGGGTTAATGGTTGAGGCAAAAGGTTGAGTCGTAAAAGGTTGGGTGGCGAACGGTGTTGATGTCATCACCACGTCGCCCGAAAGGTCCCGCATTGGATTTCTCGCGAGATAGTTTTGGAGGGCTGCGGTATTGAGGTCCAAGAATCTTGCAAAGTCTTGGTCCCCTTCTGGGATGATAGGCATCTGGGTTGGAGATAGTCTAGTAGGAATTCTTTCGGTCTTCGAGTAGAACTCCATTATATGATTGTTTATAGACGGGGTAAGCGAAAGCGATTGATGGCTAGCGTGGTCAAGAAGAGCCTTGGTTTGACTACGAGTCAGAACCATTCAAGGCAAGAAAGAACGTCCTCACAAGCTCAAACAAGTAGATAAGAACTAAAAAGATGAAGACACAAGCAGATCTTAAAACCCTAGAAGTAAATTTTTAGGATTATAGTGGCTTATGCCTTAGAATGTGTGTAGTGGAAGGTTGGTTTTGTGAGTCGGGTCCTAGAAGAAGCAGTCTATGGATGGTTTTGGGTTTTGTTATGGTGCTTAAGAAGTCTGTGTTAGGGTCTGGTACGTGGCCTGGTGCTAAGGAGCAAGCTCCCCTCACTTCACGATTCCAGTGGTTAGCTGGTTTCGCTTAGCCAAGATATACCTCGCCTAGAGTTTAGACTCCGCCAGAGAACGGAGTGGGCTTCCCCCTTGGTGATGAAATCCAAGTAGGGTCACCGGGACGGGTAAGGTATCCGCTGGGGGATGAAATCCCAGTCGGGCCTTGTCTCAGGTAAGTTAAAATGTTTGTTTTGTGCAGGTGGTTTGGTCGTGTAACATCAAGTGATCTAGATTAATTCAATATGCGGTTTAATTACTATGTGTGGTCTAAAAGATGCAGGCAATCAGAAATGAATGCAAAGTGTTTTAATGCCCAATTCAAAATATTTGTTCGTATGAAGACGAATGGAGAAAGAGTCGAAGAATATGAGTTTTAGCTAGTCTAGAAGTGCAAGAAAGAAAGAAATGTTCGTTTTAGTTCTGCTTATGATGTCGTTTAAGAAGAGACGAAAGGAGGCGAAAAGGAAGAAACCTAATGCACCTAAATGAACGAAAGAAAGAAAGAACCCAAGGAGGACCTAGGGTCCCACCAGGCGTGCCAGAATGTTTCTATGCAAAATTGCTTTCTACATTCAAAAGAAGAAATAAAGAAACTAAGGAAATGGTCAAGGCTAGAAGTACCTGATAAAGTCATGCGCACTAAAATCAGACGTTGGAAGATTCTCCTCTTTGGCTGTGGAGGAATGACACCTGCGAAGAAAAGGCTAAAACACGGAAAAATGTTAGTCAAAGGATATGGTGGGCTGTCAGGCGAACGCCCGATCCCGTAAGTACGAAGACTTCCTAGAAGTATATCAACCTACTGATAAAAAAGCAGAATATTGGATGAAAGTAGATAATAATGACAGAAATAAATGATAGAAAATAAAAGTGCGTACCTGATATGCAGCACTGTTCTGCACAGTCGCTAGCGTCGGTCTCTGTGGTGCCGGTGTCGGTTAAGGAAGGTGCCGACGTTGGTTGAGGTGCCATCGTCAGTCGGGGTAGTGACCGGCGTCGGTAGGGGCAGGTTCTAGAAAAGTCTGAATAGGTTCGGGACAGGGTCTGAGAGAGTCGGGACAGGGTCTGGGCAAGGTCTGAGAGAGTCGGGACAGGGTCTAGGAGAGTCAGGACAGGTCTGAACAGAGTCGGGATAGGGTCTGGGAGAGTCGAGACAGGTCTGAACAGAGTCTGGGGGGGTTTTAGTCTGGACAGAGGCAGGGATGTAAACGAGGGATGCTGGGTCTGTGGTTTGAAGAATCGGGATGACAGAACTGATAAACAAAGAATAACCAAGAAGAAATAAAACAAATAGAGTAAATACTTACCTGCCAGAAGATGCGATGAAAGCCATAGTTGAATTTGTCTATGCAGTGCCGGATTGAGTGTAGATTGGTTGATGCCGAGAGTGGGTTGATGCGAGAGTGTTGATGTTGGAGTTTGCAGGTTGGTTGAATGATTACTCGGGTTTGATTGATTAGCGTTTCGAATGGTTGAATAGCATTCAGGATTGGGTCTCGAATGGTTGGCGGAGGTTGATGAAGGCGAGAGACGGTTCCAGAGATGGTTCATCAACCGTTTCGGGAAACCGAATGATAACTGGTAACGGATAACGGGAAGGTGACCGACGTCGGCAGGATTGCCGACGTCGGCCGATAGGTGACCGACGTCGGCGACATCGGCCGGGTAAAGACTGTCGTCGGCAGATGCATAATGGGGATAGAGTCTAGCTTTAGCTCTGTGCTCATTTTTACATGCTGCCAGGGTCAAGGTTGGTGGAACAAGTGATCGACAAGGGTTAAATAGGCGAAGAAGAATAAGACGGGGAATGACCAGGGGAGTCGACACGATTTCGGTGTCTACAATAATAATGATATTAAGTGTTCAAGAAAACATGAAGATGAATTTCTTTCTGTTGGTCAAGATCCTACTATCATGAAGCCATTTAAGGATGCTAGCATACAAGAAGTTGTAGACATGGATAATCATAGCAAGGTTGAGAGGACTATCATATTATCAAATTTGTACATCAAAGACCAAGTTCATGTGAAGGATGAGATTGTTTGGATGTAAGAATATTTCATTTCCTTTGTCAACTCGTATGGAGTTACTTGGTTCTCTTTGAACCTCATACCAATGAAGTTGGCAAACACCATGAAGAAGATGGAGGCATCAATGCTAAAAGACAAAAGGCTATATGTCTCACTAAATATCTCATGTCATGAAGCAAGGAAGGTTTAAAACTTCACCTTTCATCCAGGATGGATTTATTATCTCAATTTAGTTAGTTTTTGAATCAGTTGTTTAGTTTGGTGTGTGTGTGTTCCATAGGTGCTCATGAAGCACAAGTGTGTTTTCTTAGTTTATTGTCTTGTGTGTTGCTTCTTGTTGCTTTTTCCTTATGTTTTTTAGGTTTCAAAGGAAATGTGTGTGTCAAAATTCATGTACATATGACATCATATCCCAATGGACTGATAAGGCTACTCATCTAGTTAGTATAGCAGGCATATTATCCCTATGAGTCACCAATTTGTTGACCAAATTTGAATTTTAGGTCGAATTGGGGCACCCTTAGGTAAAAACTTGACCTTTAAGTGTTTTAGGGGATCTAAAATTATGTCTCAATGTGTTTTATAGGTTAATTAATTTCATTTGATGTTATACTAGCCTTGGTCATCAATCAATTTGGTCTTTTTAGTCATTTGGGGTCATTTTGAGGTCAAAAGGGGGCATTTAATGAGTTGTATAGATTTATTAAAAAGTGTGAAGGTTTAAAAATGTGATGTCACATCCCACATGTCCTTAGAGGTCTTAATTAACTAAAACCAACTGAAAAGTGGTAGGTTCCTTAGAAAAAGGGTAGTTTTCTTGAGAAAAGAGAATAAAATGGCACTTGTATGACTCATTGAGAAGTGTTCTAAGTGTGAAGCAATCATGGTATATAGTGATTAGAGGATATACAAACAATCCTATCAAAGGTCAAGGATGAGTATAATGATTGTGTGCATGAAAGGAATTCATCCAGTTCTTCATATTGTGGGTCTATGACAACAAAGATGAGAAGGCATTTTTTAAACATCACCATTGTCACATGTGAATGAGTATGGGGGAGTTGGTCACATGTTGTGATCACATTAGTCCCTAGTTTTTATGTAGCATATTGAATCCATGAGATGAATTATAGTTGAAGTTATGGGGATACAAATTTGGATACTAAGATAGAATTCACTAAGTTTCTATACTTAGCAAAATTTTAAAAAGGGCTAAAGAGAGTCAAGTAAGCATATTGATGAGGTCAACACTTACACACATAGAAGTATTAGGACAAAATGATCACATGGATCTATTAATTTTTGTGCCTAGTTTATATGTGCTAAATATTAGGTCATGCAATATAGCATGACAAAAATAGGCTTGAGCAAAGTAGGGCTCAAAGGAATTTTGACAGTGTTTTCCAACACTTAGTCAAATTTGTAGGTAGCAAGAAAAATTTGAGAAGGCATTTTTATGATGTCATATCTTGCATGTATGAAGGATTCAAGAATAAATGGATATATTGATGGAATACCCTATGTTAGAAGATCATATGTGATAATTTATAGGTTATGTGACTAAGCAAGACAAGAGTTATGCAAGGATAAAGTTGGCCTTCTTGGCATAATTGAGATGTTCTCCATACTTAGATAAAATTTGCACAAGGTCATGCAAATTTGTCATGCTTTTAAAAATATCATCTATGGACATTTATAAAAGAAATAGATGGTAGATCTATTATGGGTTTTTCATGAGCATCTTGAATACATGGACTACAAGTTCAATTAAGAATGAATGAGCTTAGAATTGAATTATCTTTGCTCTCAAACTAGATAAGATTTCTCAATAAAATCCTAGGGTTTATGTAATTTCATCAAAAGGCACTTTCTATTTTGATGGTGACAAGACATAGCTTAGACCCGGTAGATTAAGTTATAACTTAAGCCTTTGTCATCATTGTGAAACTTGCCTATCAACCTAGCAATTACCGGTTCAAAGGACTTAATATTTCCTAAGTATTAAACTTTATATTATATCTAATATTGATTGATGGCCCATGCTTCATCATACATAGACAATCTAACAAATAAAAGTAAATTTAAATTGTCAAAAGGTCCCTCTAAGTGAATGCAATAATGTCAAATGTCACAATCACATGAATCTGTCATATAAAGGACCAATGAGCATAAACTTGGTAGAGATAAATAATGAGCTTGCCAGAAGATTTGATAGTGTGTGGGTGATCATGCAAAGGAGATCCAATGGGGAGAATGGACTAAAATATTATAAATATCTCGACATTTAACAACTAGATAGAAGTAAAGTTCATGCATCTTTGAAGACCAAATGGCACATGAAAGCTCAGATCAGAATGATTGAATGGATGCATTTTAAATTTGAGTTATTTGCATAGATACCATTAGATCGTGGCACCAAATGCAAGATCAATGATCAACATTTAAATTCATGTCCAAACAAATGGTTAGTTATAAGAACATGAAGTAACTTATGTATAAGCTCTATATCTTGACATAGACAATGAAATTGATCGATCTAACTGATCAAATCTAAATTAAATATCCTATGCATCAAAACTTGAGTCTAACAAATGTTAGAGCTAGTTAAGAGACCTGTAATTATATCATGATGCATGGAATCTTTTGCAATATGTCTTGGTTTAACTACCTCCCATAGATCCATTAGCTCTGACCATTGTATAAGGCACTAACAAGTTGATCCTTTGGTGTAACAACAACTGGTGGGCCAACTAAATTTAGACATGGGAACTTACATTTTGAGTCATAATGAATTAAATTCCAAAATTATCATGGTGAGTTAATAGTCTAAGTGTGAACATAGAGAGAAGAAACAAACCCTAAATCATTTGTTTATATATATAATATCTAGGACAAAGAAAATGTAGTTGAACAATTGCATTTGCTATTAAGCAAAATTAAATATAGATAAAAGTGGTTGATGAAAGCAATGAAGTGAGTTAAATAAACAAATATCCAGACATAGGACCAGAAAGGCATAGAGAGGATCAAAGAGGAAGAAAGGCACAAAGATAATGTGCAAAGCATGATAAGTTTTAGATTAGACCTATAACAAAGAACAAAGATCTAGATTCATCTATGAATCTAACTTGTAAATTAGAGTTGTATCTCCATAGAAAAGTTTGATAGGTTGGTGCCATCAAATAATCTAAGTGGGTGCTTAGATTAAGGAGTGGGTGTTTCCTTAGATTTGGTGCTCTTAAAGCAAGGGATTTTTGTTTCCTTAGGATTAGTGTCCTTAAACATTGTAACTAGATGTTTGTCAGTGAGTCTTTAAACTGTGAGGCTGGATTATAATAGTAGTTTCTAGCATCTATTCTCACCATGGTTTTTCTCTTTAGGTTTTCCATGTATAAATCTTGTGTCATATGCATTTGTGCATGTATGTGATCTCTACATTTATATTTTAATATGTATATGCTTTTGAATTTGGTTTTAAAGGATTGAAAGACTAGTTTTAATTGATATATAGATTCACCCCCCTCTCAGTATCTAGTTGTGTTCCAACATAGTCTACTTACTCTAGTAGAACTTCTAACTACACTTTCAGGAGTTTGAGGTACTTGTATTTATTACACATTTTGATTTTTTAGCACTTTTGGAATTTTATTTCTTGTGATTTCATCAAGTAATGCATATTTTGTATTTGGATTTTCTTGTTTCTTTCCCTGCAATTAATCTATGTACATACCTTCTCATTAAAGATCACATCTCTACTCCTAATGATTTTTCAATTTTCAAAATCCCAAAAATGGTAACCAAAATCATTAACACCATATATAATAAAAGTACATTTCTTGGATTTTGCTTCAAGCTTGGTTCTATTTTGTTTATCAATATGGACAAATGCTTCACAACCAAAAATCTTTAAAAATGAATAATCTACCTTTTTATCTATCCATGCTTCTTTTAGAATGCTACCATCCAAAGGAATTGAAGGCCCTCTATTTATTAAGTAAATAGTAGTATCCATAGCATCTACCCAAAATTGTAAGGGCAATACTGCATGTAATCTCATGCTCCTTACACGCTCCATGATTGTCTTGTTCATCCTTTCTAACACACCATTTTATTGTGATGTTATTAGAACCATATTCTCTCTATGAATTTCATAAAATGAATAGTAATTATCAAATTCCATACTACAATATTCACCTCCATTTTTTGATCTGACACACTTCAACTTATTTTTTGTCTCATTCTCAACCAAAGCTTTCCATTTCTTAAAAGTGTCAAAAACATCATTTTTTTTTATATGTAATAAACCCAAGTTTTTCTAGTTTCATCATCAATAAAAGTAACATAATAATAAGAGCCACCAAGGGATGATACCTGAACTAGTCCCCATACATTTGTATGCACAACTCTAACTTTTCATCCTTCTTTAACTTCCTAACTCTAATAAATTTGACTCTCTTCTATTTTTTTTACACACAATGCTCACAGAATTTCAAATCCACCTTCTTCAAATATGGCAACAAATTCTTTGACTGGAGAACTTGCATCCCCTTCTCACTCATGTGCCCAAGTCTATGGTGCCATAATTTTATATACACTTCTATAAAAGATAAACAATAGAAGAGTCAACATTGCCATTAGATAAATATAATATACCCACATTTTCTCCTTTTTTTATTACCAGTGATCCTTTAGTGACCTTCCATGATTTTTTTACAAATGTAATTGTGCAGCCCTCACTTCCCAACTGCCCTACTAAAATTATATTTCTTCTCAACTCAGGAACATGCCTCACCTCTTTCAATAACCATGTGTTTCTATTCTTTAATTTTATTTGTATCTTACTCTTTCCTATAATTTACAGGTTTCACCATCACCCAAATAAACCTATCCAAAATCACCTTGAACATAGTCTTGAAAATATTTCTTATGGGGTTTAGGATGAAATGAATCCCCTAAATCAAACATGCAAGAATCATTAATATTATCTAAAGAAAGGATTAAAGCATCTTATAACACATCACCTTCTACATTTACTTCCTGATGTTTATCTTGTTGTTCATCTCCTTGTTTTCCTTTTTGAAACCAATAAACTTTCTTTAGGTGTTGTTTCTTCCCACAAATCTGGCACACCAATGTTCCTCTGGATTTAGATATACCTTTATTAGACTTACCATGATTCCCTGAGCCCTTACCTCTATCTTTTTATCTTCCCCTATTCTCCATAGTCAAAGCATTACCTGATGTCTCACCTATGCTTTTTCATCACATTTCCTCGCTAAGAATAACACCCATAACATCATTGAACTTTAAAGTGTTTGAACCAAAGCCATAATTACTCACATGCTTGACCAAGCCATTGTAACTTCTTGTCAATGAGCATAGAATCAAAATAACCCTAACCTCATCATAAAAATTCACTCCTACAGAGCTTAACTAATTTGTGACCATGTTACGTTCATTTAAATACTCAACAACAGACCCACCTTATAACATTTACAAATTAAATAAATGATTCATAATAAATACCTTATTGGAGGCTAAGGTTTTTTCATACACTCTATCCAATTCCTTAACCACATCCATTTTTATCTTTTCTATTTAAATAATGAAGGCCATTGATGCTACTAGGCACAGGCATATTGTTCCTAGTGTCTTTCTATCAAAAATCTCCCAATTTTCATCCTTCATAGTTGTTGGCTTCTTTGTTATTCTGCCTAATGGTAGGAAAAGATCCTTCTGATATAGATAGTCCTCCATTTACATCTTCCATAGCTAATAATTTTGGTCTCTTAACTTTTTAACCTTAAACTTGCCTTCGTATGCCTTTGCTCCCACTTGAACTAGGAGCCCTCTTTTCCTACAAGTTTATCTACCAAATAAACCATCGACTCTGATACCAGTTGTTAGGAATATAGAATATATATCAATATTAATGAATTAAATACAAAAATAAAATGTATAAAAACACAACACAATATATACATATATTTAATGTGGCTCACCCAATATGGGCTACATCTACATAGAAATAACTAGTCCTTATTATTCAGTCCAATAAATGAAAGGAAAACCTACAATGCAACCACTACAATATCCTCTTCACTCACATATAGTATGTCACTATAATTATAATGTCCTTATATAAAAATGAGGGTTATATATAGGGAAAAAATATACAAACATAATTTCTACCGTTAGATTTGCAACCTAATAGTGAATAGTCTAGATTTACTATGAAATTATAATATTTTATAGTACATTTTTAACTAAATTTTACTTCAGGGGTGCTACCATTGAACCCCTACTAAGGGGATCCAAAATAGGTCATTACCCCCTAAACCCCCATGGTGACCATAGTAGGAGAGAATTGCCCCTCCACACCCCCCTTGTCAATAACTAGGCATTAAAATAAGATCAGGGTCCACCATCTAACATGAAGTTCTCAAGATATTGAGTGTAGACACTGGAAATCCACACACTATAATTACAAATGTTGAAACACCCTTACACCATCTTAAGATGCCTTTGGGACCAATTTGGCCCTTTGACCCCTAAATAAGCCTAACCATGGCCAATTTGAACAACTAATTAAACCCACCCTTTAACCCACTTTCTACCTTGGCCCTCGACCATCGATGGTTAGGATGACCATCAATGGTTACCTTGACCATTGATGGTCAGGTGGCACTACCTAACCAACTAATCACCCACATCAACTCTACCTTGATTTTTTTAAAATAATTAGTCTAAATCTACATGCAAGACATTGTATGTGCAAATTATAATTAGAGAGCCCAGTTAACATCTCGTTAACCTCTCCTTCCTTGCTTAGAAGAAGAGAGGAGTAAGAGGTGAAAAGAGATCCATAACTATCAAGAGATTTTGCATCTAGAGCTCTCTTTTATAGGTGTTCTTATATCAATTCAGTGATCTAGCCATCATGATAGAGAGCCAAAGTATTTCCACCACATAGATGACAACAAATTACCATTACTCTGTTAGAATCACACCAAAATCTATCAATGAGCTAACCACCTCAACCATTCATTCGATCAAATCTTATATAAGCTAAGTATTTATTTTCCAATATTCAATTACTTTGTTTGTATTTTTTGATCAGCCCAATGCAAACCCATCTCCTAGGATTACCTTCTAGAATCTCATCAATTAGCCATTTATTACACATATCCTACACACAGTAACTGTGAATGGTCTATCCAAGCATCAATGATCACCTTAACTATCAAAAATCACATCAACCACCGATGATCACCATGGTAAAAAATAATAGCAAGTTATTTTCACCATTTTTCCCTCAACCAAACCTAAATTTTTGTGTCCCTGCCTGTTCACAGATCTTTATCCTAATTTTTCAAGCACACTTGACCCGTTTAGCATTAGTATTGACTTTTTTATTGTTACATTAGTCATTTTCAGTCAATTTCTTTATCAATTATTTCTTGTACTTAATTTCATTATCTTCTATGATTGATGTAAGTACTTTATCTTATATTTTATAAACTTAATTATTTAAAATGTGTGGATTGATATCCCCCAAGGAAGCTCCTACTTATGGGATCTAGCTAGCGTTAAGCAATCCACCCAGCTATCTATCTAACCAACTATTTGCTTTAGTGTTGTCTTATTTGTAGTTCATCCTCTCAAACCAAAGAGGAGTTCTTCACAATCATCTGATTCAATGCATGCATAATCAAACAGGTTTTTCAAACATACCCATATTTAGTTTCTTCTTCTTCCTTTCTTGAAATATAAGCTGAAATTCATTAAAACATTCTAGCACACCCAATGGGACCCTTAAGTCTCTACTTGGGTTTCTCTTGTTTGCATCTATATGTTCTTCTCTCTATTTTATGCTCATAAATGACATTAAAGTTTATTTTAGGCTTAAAATTGACTCCATACATTTATTGCTTGCAAGTTTGGCTCATATAGGTTAAGTTTAAGCAAATTAATTCAACCGTAGCATTACTTTTATTTCACACACTAAACCAAACCACCTACGTCAAACAAACTTAAGACAAGGCATGACTAGGATTTCATCACCTAGCGGTCACCTTACCCTTTTTTGGAAATCCTAATTGGAGGTCATTACCAAGGGGAGAACCAACTTAGCTCTCTAGTTGAGTATAAACTCTAGAAATTAGTATTTACTAGCTAAGCACCTAACACCCTTATCTCTATGGTGTGTGAAGTGAGGGGGTAGGCCTCAATACCAAAACACATATTGATTTATAATATATATCCCTTTTGAGAGCTTGAACACCCTGAAACCAACCATAGACTTATTTTATAGTACCTACTCTACAAACCAATTTCAGTCACACAATTTCTTATAAAGCTTAAGGCATAAGCCAAAAGAGAGACTAAAAATAACTTTAGGACTTAACATGCTTCTTAGAGTGTGATTGATTTCCATTATCATTTCTTGTCTTCTCTTTAGTTGAGTGTGATAGTGTTTGTGTATTCTCTCTCCCTTACCTTGGATGGTTCTAACTCACCAGTAGCAAAAGAACCTAGTAAAATAAAATCCATCGCCGAATCAATCAACCCTTTTACCTCCTCATCCATGGAGTACATTTATGAACCAATAAACTCTCCCCATCCTTTGGGAAGTCCTCCTTTCCCTTGAGAAGTTTCCCAAGGAGATGTATAATTTTCCACCTTCTTAGATAACAATTATGTGGCCCTTCAACATTATCTTAACACTATGCTCCATCGTACCCCTACTTTAGTTCCACCTATGGACCCACCTTATGGCATGTCTTCCCACCTTATGGGAAACACTTATATTACCATAGTCACCACCTAACCATTGACTACCCAAGCTTCCTCATCCACCAATAATCCCTTTGATATTACTATGGAAAAGCAACCTACCCAACCTACAAACACCCTTATACCTTCCACCCCCACCAATAAATCCTCTACCTTAGGATCAACCAAACCACTAGCCACCTATACTCCCCTCACCATATGAGTACCTATCACTAGCATTACCAACCTTCCATTAGCTACCCCCAATCTACTAACCACTACCCCACTTCAAAATCTTATGGTACCTATACCTTTTACCTTACCACCAATCAGTACAAAGGTCACTACCCTTCCTCTAATCACCAACCTAACCATGCATCCTACCCAATAGGTGCCCATTGCACCAAGCCCAAGTTACATCCCTAACCCACAAGGGAATGTACCTCTAACTATTACCTAAACACATGCATCTACCTACCCCTACATAGTATCCACCCAACCATTATTGTCCACATACCAATATGTGGTCACTCCTCAACCCCTACTAGTTATCAGTATGTCACCCAACCACCAAAATAGTATACACCTTATAACCCTTCAGGTACACAACCCTAAGTATACCTAATGAAAATGCATGGATAAAATGACTACCTTAGATTCATCCATTTTTAGAGCTCACAACATCTTATCATATGATTAGATCTAAAACAAGCTCATTCACCCCTTTATCCCTATCATACCATATCCTCCTCAGTGGGAACTCCCCAAGTTCTCTAACTTTTAGAGTAAGGAGGATCCCTAATAGCACCTTAGGGCATTTAGGCATACTTATTATTTGATTGCCTATGATGATGCCCTCCTTCTTTGTACCTTCCCCATGTCCCTATCTAGTCCAACATTGGATTAGTCTAGTGTCATAACCAAACATTCCCTCTTCTCTTTCACCCAATTAGCTAAAATTTTCTTAGATCAATTTTTTATAAACATCTCCAAGAAATTTTCCATCACTGAACTCTACTTTATTCAACAATTTGATGATGAATCTATTGCTGATTTTGTATCTCATTAGAGGAGCCTAATCAATCCTCTTTCCTTCTCCTTACCCCAACCTAAACGAATAGAAATTTTTGCTTGGGCATGTGTTAATCACATCTCTTCTACATTACATGTCCATAGCTTCAAAACTTTTGATGAAGCTTTTACCATTACGCGTAATCTAGAGAACAGAACCATCGATGAAGGAAAGCTAAAACTAAAAATTAAGATCTCTACCTATAAAACCAATGTGGCTTTCTCCTCTAAACCAAGCAACTAAACCAATACCAATATCAAGATCAAGGGAACTAAAAATGTGGTTTTCTTTAAAACCACTCCTATGCCATTTGTCAACTAACCAAACTCCTCTAACTCCTCAAAATGCAACATGAGGAACCAAAACCGAAACAACCAGAAGCAATTTACTCCACTTGGAGAATCTTATGCTTCAATATAAGAGAAGTTATTGAAGGCCAACATCATACAACTTCCACTGATCAAACCCCCTCAATAATTTTATTCTTCTTATCCTACACCTAGTTGGTACAATGAGAAAGATCTATGTGTTTTCTATCGAGTAGTAAGGCATGATGTTAATAGGTGTAATACCTTAAAAATCATTGTCCAATCCCTCATTGACAAATGAGAGCTTGTGTTGGATAACCCCAATGAACCTCAAAACCAAGCCTTTGACATTTTCAAGTAACCTTTTCCCAATAATTCACCTTCCAAAATTGAGAGCAACCAGGTTGAGTGTTCTCATGATGCCCATACCATCAATATGGTTCTTAACATGCTCATTGTTTAAGAGCCTACTACCCAATATACCTTTTTTTCCACTCCACTTATTGAGGTAGTGGATTTCCCTTCTCTTTTAGAGACACAAACTAATGAATCACCCCTTTCTCCTCCTCCACTTATTGAGGTATTAGATCCATCAACCCCTCCTACTAACATACTAAAACAAGCACATATTTTACCTTCTCCCTCAACTACCAAGTAATTTACTCCCCCTTTAGAGATCATTCCCAGTGAGGATTCCACCATGTTTTCACCTCCCAAAGATAAGTCACCCATCCAAACCTTGCATCCTTTGATTGAGGAAAAGGATGAGGTCACTACTCCCCTTTCTTAACCTATGGGTTTATTTTTCAAGCCCACTACCTAGGGAACAAAACTAGTCTACAAACCATTCTCTAGGTTAATGAATAAATTGGAATTTGTCTCCAACCCTGACATGCATCAAGCCACCTTTTGGAAGAAATTAGGGATACCTTACATCACTAAGTAGGAACCTCCAACCACACCTTTGGCAGACCAACCCACCACTCCTATTATCCAAACCCCTATCTTACCAACCAAATTGATGAAAACTTCTACCAACCCAACAATTTCTCAACCATTGAATACACCTAAACCCCAAATAATTGAATCACCTTCTCTAACCAAACTGACCAAACAAACCAAAACCCTTGTCACCTTCCCTACATAGAGCCTTAATCACCCATTTATGAAAGTGGAGCTTACCTCACCAAACCCAACAGCCAACCATAAAACCAAATTACCAAGGAGGTAAAACCACCAAAAGGCTATAGGGCCAAACTCCTACCTCCCTCAACCTTTCCCTCTATCTTAAGGCCTCATCCCTCCACTTTGATTAAGAAACTGATTATCCCAACCACCATTACTAGTTACACTAGCACACTTATTTTTGGACACACCTATCTTCACTGAACCATCAACAACCAATATAATTACCCTAAAACCTCTTAACTCCAACTTATCAACCTCAACCTTACCAAAATTTAACCATCAACTAATAACCCTACCTTACCCAATCCTCCTACCACCAAGCCCATTGCCAAAAAGACTCCCATCTCACCAACCAAGACTAAAACCTTTAAACCCTCTCCAAATTTAGCTAAGCCTTACTCAGTCATATTCCAAAGGTTATTAGAAGCTTCTTACTTGACCTTACCTCCCATTAGACCATTCAATCCTCTCGATCCAAAACTAATCTAGTATAATGACTGCCAAGTGTGGTCCTATCATAGGACACTAGGGCATGACACAAAGAATTGTAAAGCTCTCCAAACCATTATCCATTGACTCTATGACAAGGATGATCTATTAATAGAAGAACCTCCCATAATCCCATTACCAATCCAATAACCAACAACCACTACCCAACACCTACCTATTCCCCCACTCTCACCTTAGAGTGATGGGGAACCAAGCCAATATCCTACCATAACTCTTCCCTCTATCCATACTATCCATGTGGTCACACGATCACACACTCAGTAGAAGGATAAAGGGAAGGCCAAAGTTTCCATCCCATGGACATACCCATCTTCCACCTCCTAAACAAGTCAAAATCAAGCACCTTCGCCTTCAACCAAACCCAAGGTATCTATCTTGGGTACCTCCCAATCTAACCCCTCTAAATCCATCAAGAAAGTGGTGCTCAAATAGATTCACTAGACCTGATGAAGATGAGACTATATGAGTTGATATCTACTTCACCTCATCATTGCCAAGCAATGATAGAGGCATTACAATCGATAGAGGTCCAACCTAAAGACTCTCAACCTCTGATAGCCTTTGTTGGCACTCTCTAGATTTCTAACCTTGTCACCTTCAAGGATTGAGGAAACTCCTTCTATAAATATTTATGACCCAAATCCCCCTCTCTTTATTACTACTTACATCAACTAAAACCACATCAAATGGGTCATGATTGATGGGAGAGCTAGTATTAATTTCATCTCCTCCCATGCCTATAACCAACTCAACCTATCGAATAATGTTATGTTTGAAACCTTTGACATCCTCTATTCCTTTAATGACACCATGGCCACTACCTTAGGAACTATTGTCCTTCATATCCATTTAGGACCCCACACAATCCCTAAACTCTTCTATGTAATGGAAGATGAATTCTAATACAATGTTTTTTTTGGGATGACCTTGGATCCACTCAATGGGTTACATCCCATCTACCCTTCATCATTGCATTAAATTTTAGTATGAAGGTCAGGTTGTCACTATACAAGCTGACCCAAGTCCCTTTTCATCATAAAACATGACTTACTGACCCAATGACATCCTCTTACCTCCATCTAGCACACCCTCCTCAACCAAAGAAAAGACCTTGACCATGAGAGAGGGAGTCATACCTTATTCTACCAATGAGGTATAAAACAACTCATCCATCCCCTCTAATTATATCCCCACCTCAGACCACTTAGAATACACATTCTAACATCATTCACTAGGGGAATATCACCTCCTCACTCTTGATGCTTTCCCTACTCCCCAAGAGTATGGGAAACTTGACCACCAACCTAGATATGACTCCAATATTGGATCCATTGTTCCATTTGGACCTTCACACTATCAAAACCATTTCATCCATGGGGGACTCAACAAACCACTTGGTGCTTCTTCCACCTCCTATTTACCTCAACCATTCACCTATAACTTCTCCTATCTAGACAAATTGAATTTTGTCAAGACATACCTCCACAAGTGTGCTTGGAAAGGATTTTTTATTGGATGATATGAGCATGGCCCATATGATTTGATTTCTATTGAGACTAAAAAGACTCATGAGAAACATGGCCTTGGTTTCATTCTACCCAACAAGAATCAAACCAAACCACCTATTATCACAAGCATTGAGGAAGACATCCCTTACTCACCAACCCCTTCTCTACTTGGGTGTGAGGATGAGGACATCATCCCCCTAACATTTTTTTCATCAACATGATCATACTTAAACCCTGACTTATCAAAATTAGGGGGCAATCATAACCATCCCTTTGACCCATCTTGAGATGATAGGAGATGACTCTCCTACCATTAATATTGTTTAATGCTAGGATGATGATTCCATTCTCACCTACTTTGGTGCCCTAGATTCTTCCATCCACAAATCCCTTCCTCTTGAGACTCTAACCATGTTAAACAAATCCACCATGGATATCAAATTGGGCACTCTAAATAACCCCCACATTGTCAAAATTGGCCAATCACTGAATGTTGAGGAACTACAAGACTTCCCCTCCTTCCTTTAAGATTGAAGCATAGAATTTTCTTGGTCTTATAGTGACATGATGTAATATCCCTTCGAATATCAAAACAAAAGCTCTAAATTGCTTATCTAAATTTCTGCAAAATATCTTCAATTAGATAAATAAAACACAGTATAAGCTCTTATTTATTTGCTCATAAGCTTACAATAGAGATCCTCTGTCAAGTATACAAAAAATTATCGAAAGTACGGCCTGAATAGCCTGAATATTCCGTAAACTGGAAATGAATTCTGAATCTGGTTCGTCTCGGCCTGTCGTGTAAAACACACAGTCGTCGAAACCGGTTATACTGCCGTCGTCGGTCGATCTGCAGTCGTTACTCCGCCGATGTCGGTAGTATATCGACCGATGTCAGTCTCTGTAAGTATTTGTTCGCCGATGTCGATACCTGTACTTCCTGTAGATGTGTACGGATTTTCACGGATCTGTACGGAATTTGTACGGCTGCTGATATAACACAACCTGTATGCTTGATCCTGATCTGTAGAATTATGGGCTAATACAAAAGATCTATATCTGGATAATTCTTAATAAACCCCAAAATAGAGAAAATACCTGTAAACCCTTGTGATAGCTTCTGAGTGAAGTTATCTCTCAAATACCTGTAATACTATGATAACTTATGGGTGAAGTTATCTCTCAATTCGGCAATAGATCGGCTGATCTTTCACAACCTCTGAATCGCACACAATGAAGAGTTGACGTTCTTCAATGCAATTGGAATCCTGGAACCCTTGGCTCAGTCTTCACAGAAGAATTTCTTAACAAGAATCAATATCAATAATAAGCATGGTTACAAACTCTCTTCCATGAGAGATTCTTATACACCTCCAAAGGTGTGCTTGCTAAAATTAGATTCCCTTAAATTAGACTGGGGCTTCCTTAATTTAGAACTAGGGTCTTAAAATTAGACCAATTCTTAAATTAGAATGAGGATCCTAAAATTAGACCCAATAATAAATAATTAATTAATAATTAATAATTAATTAAAATTGGACCAAATAATTAATATTTGATTAAATCAATCAAATATTAATATCTCCTTTAATTCATGCCCTAAAGAGCCCAAACGAAAACCAAGCCCAGTTCCATCAAGACCCTCTATCCATCTCATCAGCCTACGAGGGTCGCATAATAGGCTAATCATCTACTCTGCACATGTCAACTAAAAAGGGGACATGACAATCCGCCCCTCCTGAAATTGCTTGCCCTCAAGCAATCGCTGAATACCCGGATCCCAAATGAAGTCTCGATCTACAGTGCTGTCAACCAACACAAACTCCAAGCCCTGTCCATCACCACTCTCATCCAATGGTGTCACATCACCTCTGTCTCCTGTACGCATATCATCATCAACATGTGACCCCCCTGTAAAAGAAAGCTGAGCCTCTACCACATGTGCTGACTCTTGAACTGAACTCACCTCAAGACAAAGCTCGTCCTCATATCTCTCCTGTGTTGGTGCCAATGTGCCCTCATCATCGCACTCTATCATGTCATGTAGTATAGGCATCTCCATCCGATGAAAAAACATATGCTTGAAGCTGCTGCCCCGTATTGCCTTAAGAATATGTGTCTTCCCATCAACCTGAAAATGAACCTCCATATCTTTGAGATGAAGAGTAACTTCTTCAAATGAATGAAGCCACTTCATACCCAAGACTAATTCTATGTCCCCCATGTTCACTACAAAATAATTAGCCTTGAACTCATAGTTGTTCAAGCGCAATGGGAGATCTCTAATCATGTGCTCACACCTAAGAGTGTGACCATCGGCTACCTTAACTCTAATCCCCTCAAAATCTTCGGTAGTGAGTCCACGCTCCTCCACCAATTTGGCATCTATGAAATTATGTGTAGCTCCTGTATCAAGAAGGGTGG
The DNA here is from genome assembly GCA_037957365.1 of Torreya grandis. Classification (NCBI taxonomy): domain Eukaryota; kingdom Viridiplantae; phylum Streptophyta; class Pinopsida; order Cupressales; family Taxaceae; genus Torreya; species Torreya grandis. The sequence continues at coordinate 4,514,331 of JARHVA010000607.1, read as the reverse complement.
TAACCTTCTGCCCTACCAAAACTCCACAGAGTCTGAATGACTCATCCGACTGAATGCTGGATAGGCGTGCCTCCTGTATATGAAGCTCTAAATCTGCCTCTGCCTTAGGCTCTGAAGCCTCTGCCTCCTCAAAACTACCCTACTGTTTGGAATCTTCTGATTCCGCATCCTCATAATACGCCCACATCACACGATTTGCTTTGCCCTTAGGCCTCAAAGGGCAATCGTGATGGATATCATATGGACCTTTGCAGTAGAAGCAAAGCTTCTTCCTGCATAGATCATTAAGTGCCTCACGATCCAAAGGTGGTGCTGCTGGATTGGCCTTTGAATCATTTTTAACCTCGGATTTATCTATGTTAAAATATGGTCTCTCTGTATCCCCGTTGGAGTGCTTATGGTCTCTAGATGAAGAAGTACCTCTGGAGTTAGATCTACTTGATGGGGCTGCCATCTCCATACTGCGCGCCTTCTTCATAGCTTCCTGTAATGAAGGAGGATCAAAGCCTTTGATCCAACCTCTCAATGGTTCTGTCAATCCCTCCATGAAGAGTACTACTAGTCGCCTCTCTGAAATGTCAGGAACCATGACTGATAACTTCTGGAAGTCACCAATGTATGACTCTAGACTGTCGCTTTGGCGCAACTGTGCCAACTCTCAGAAATAGGACTCTGGATCCCTCTTGTCAAAACGCTCTACCAGCCTATCCACAAACTCCCGATATGATGTGATCCGATCATGATGGAGTGTCACCATCCCGTGGTGCCACCAATCGTGAGCTACTCCCTCAAGATGTAGTGTCGCATATCTGATAGCATCTTCCTCACCCATTGGCCGCAATGTGAGAAATGTATCCAGCTTACTAACCCAGGCCTGTGTTGTCACCTTACCACTACCGTCAAATGTCGCTAGTGTGAGCCTACTCATAGCATGCTTCAGATCATTGTTCTGGGGTCTTGGTCTCCCATTCTATCGACCTCGGTAATGTTCTTTCCTTTGTGTGAGGAATCGATCAAAAGTAATCATCTCCTTGACCACAGATGGTAATGACTCCCACTCATCAGTTGCTGCCCTAAATGTGTCTATAAATTCCTCCTCATGCTCTTCACCTGCTATCACCTCCTCTGCTTCCTGTCTCACAAAGATAGGCCTAGTAGGCCTATTCGCTGTACGAGAAACAGTCCCATGGCCTCTCTGTGATCCTGCATCACTCCTGACATCTTCACGGTGTGGGGAATGTCTCCTCGGAGAACCCAATCTTGGCAGTGCTGCTGCCAACTATTGTAATACCTGGTTATTCTGCCTTTGTCCTTCTCGTAGTTCTCTAAGAGCAAGCAAAACCTCTGGATCATCTTGATCTCTCAGATGGTGAGGAATACGGGCCCTACCAATATCATCACCCATGTCTTTTGGTGGTTGTTCTAGAATTTGAGTACCTTCAAGTAAAGCTTTACTGCGTGTGTAATACCCGTGTGGTCGCAACTCTTGTGGCTGCATAAAATTTCTAAACCCTCAGGATGGCAGGATTTAGCTCTGATACCACTGTAATATCCCTTCGAATATCAAAACAAAAGCTCTGAATTGCTTATCTAAATTTCTGCAAAATATCTTCAATTAGATAAATAAAACACAGTATAAGCTCTTATTTATTTGCTCATAAGCTTACAATAGAGATCCTCTGTCAAGTATACAAAAAATTATCAAAAGTACGGCCTGAATAGCCTGAATATTCCGTAAACTGGAAATGAATTTTGAATCTGGTTCGTCTCGGCCTGTCGTGTAAAACACACAGTCACCGACGCCAGTTATACTGCCGTCGTCGATCGATCTGCAGTCGTTACTCCGCCGATGTCGGTAGTATATTGATCGATGTCGGTCTCTGTAAGTATTTGTTCACCGATGTCGGTACCTGTACTTCCTATAGATGCATACGGATTTTCACTGATCTGTACGGAATTCGTACGGCCGCTGATATAACACAACCTGTATGCTTGATCCTGATCTGTAGAATTATGGGTTAATAAAAAAGATCTATATCTAGATAATTCTTAATAAACCCCAAAATAGAGAAAATACCTGTAAACCCTTGTGATAGCTTCTGAGTGAAGTTATCTCTCAAATACCTGTAATACTATGATAACTTCTGGGTGAAGTTATCTCTCAATTCGGCAATAGATCGGCTGATCTTTCACAACCTCTGAATCGCACACAATGAAGAGTTGACGTTCTTCAATGCAATTGGAATCCTGGAACCCTTGGCTCAGTCTTCACAGAATAATTTTTTAACAAGAATCAATATCAATAATAAGCATGGTTACAAACTCTCTTCCATGAGAGATTCTTATACACCTCCAAAGGTGTGCTTGCTAAAATTAGATTCCCTTAAATTAGACTGGGGCTTCCTTAATTTAGAACTAGGGTCTTAAAATTAGACCAATTCTTAAATTAGAATGAGGATCCTAAAATTAGACCCAATAATAAATAATTAATAATTAATTAATAATTAATAATTAATTATTAATTAATAATTAATTAAAATTGGACCAAATAATTAATATTTGATTAAATCAATCAAATATTAATATCTCCTTTAATTCATGCCCTAAAGAGCCCAAACGAAAACCAAGCCCAGTTCCATCAAGACCCTCTATCCATCTCATCAGCCTACGAGGGTCGCATAATAGGCTAATCATCTACTCTGCACATGTCAACTAAAAAGGGGACATGACACATGATAGGAATTGACCCTACCATTACCACCCACAACATAGTCACCTACCATGATTCCAAGATCATCAAGCAAAAACTTTGGTGCATACACCCTCGCATAGCCCTTCTTATTAAAGAAGAGCTTCAGTATCTCCTATCATTAAATTTAATTCAACCCATTGACTATCCCCAATAGATCTTGAATGTCATACATATCACCAAATCCAAAGGGGGACTACATATTTTTATGTACTTTCATGACCTCAACCTTTCTTACCCCAAAGATGAATTTCCTCTACCAAGCATCAACTAACTAGTTGATCTTATAGCCAACCACAAGATGTTATTTCTCATGGATGGATTCTCGAGTTACAATCAGACCCTAATTACCCCCAAAGATCAACACAAAACTACCTTTATCACCCCTTATGTAACCTTCTACTATAGAGTCACACCTTTTGGACTAAAGAACATTGGTACAACCTACCAATGTGTCATGACCTACTTCTTCAATGACCTTATCCACAATATTTTTAAAGATTATATAAATGACCTTCTTAGGAAATCCAAGCTCTAAAAAAATAATTTAGTTGTTCTTAAGATGATATTTGAATGCCTCATCCATTACCATGTCTACCTTAATCCCAAGAAATGCATTTTTGGGGTCTTGTCAAGAAAGCTCCTTGGCTTTATCATTTCCCTTTGGGGGATTGAAGTCAATCCTACCAAAATCAAATCCATCCTCAACATGATTCCTCTAATCAACCTCAAACAAATAGCTAGTTGATGAAGTCTTAGCATTATTTAAACACTACCACATCTAGTTAACCCCACGATCTAACAATAAGTTTGTTGACATCATGGCTTCTCTTACCTCTTAGATTCCATTTTCACTCTTTGAATCTAAGATCTATGTCATTGTCCATAGACTTACCTAGCCTTCTTATGTCAAACTTGATTCTCCCACCATTTTCAATGTGGAAGAGACCCAACCTGACCTTTGGTATCGACAAACCTTCAATTACCTCAACCTTGCCATCATTCCTTGTAGTCTTTCTAGGAATGCTCAAAGGGTATTTATCAAGATTATCTCATGATATACCATTATGGGAGGACTTATTTATAAACATGGCTTTGATGGTCTCCTCTTTCGTTACCTACGCAGTCATGAAGCCTCTCATGCTATCAAGGAAACACATAATGGTATCTATGGGGGACACCTTAGTGGCCTAACCATAGCTAAATGCATCCTTTGCCTTAGCTAATACTGGTCTACCCTTAACCAATATTATTTTGATTATGTGAAAAAGTGTGTTAAATGTCAACAACATGCCAATCTATATCACACACCTAGCCATAGTCTTCGTATTTAAATTGATTTCTAGCCCTTCTCACAATGGGACTTGGACCTCATTAGTGATATTAACCCCCATTATTCATAGTGACACCATTATATCATCATTAAGACTAATTATTTTACCAAATGGGTAGATGATATTCCTCTAGTCTCAACCAAATCAAAAAATATTATCAACTTTATAAATCATCACATCATCTACTACTTCAGTGTTCTTCATAAGATCATCACTAACAAAGGTAAATCTTTTAAAAACAAGCAAGTCTAGGGTCTTTGTGATGCATTTAGGATTAAGTTAAGTTTATCCTCACCCTATCATCCTCAAGCGAATGGGTAGGCAGAAAACTTTAACAAAACTCTCAATAATATGCTCACTAAAATGGTAATACATCTGGTTAGGATTGGCATTTACACATCTCCTTCACCTTATGAGCATATCATACTAGCATTCGAACCCCTATGGGTGATATACCTTTTTATCTTGTGTTTGGAGTGAAGGTAATCTTTCCTCTTGAAGTCCAAATATCTTCTCTTTGTATATCTTTTCAAGTTCTCATTATTGAGGATGATTATCATCAGCACCATTTAGCCCAACTTGAGCTACTTGATGAGCATCGTCTAGCCACCCTCACCCATCTTCATGTTTATCAAGAACACATCAAACATGCCTATAATAAACACCTTAGATTTTGATAATTCAACATCAGATACCTCATCCTAAAGGAAAATCAACATGTCACCAATATGGAAAAAAGTAAGTGACCCATAAGTATGGATCAGAAGCTTATCAGTTGTCCTCTCTTAAAGGCAACCCAAAACTTGAGCCCCTCAATGCTTCGCATATACATCCCTTCTTTTGTTAAAAAGGATCAAACTCACCTTTTATTTAACTTAAGCTCATCCCTTGTTTACAAACCACATTCATCTCCCTATTTTAGGGGTAACCAATTAAAACTGAATCATATGATTATCCATCACAATCATATCCTAATCTTGAACAATGGGTACCATGGTTCTACCCATGGCATGATTCTCATGAATTTTTGCCCATTTTCAAGATAAATTCCCATGATCATTTTCACCTAAACCCCTTTACACCTAATCAACTTTCTTGTGCTTTTAGCTTTGCCTTCATAAAGGGGAACTCTTAAGCCTATATAAACAAGTCTATGTTAATTAAAATCAAACAAAGCAAAAAAAAACATAATTCCTACCAATAGAAATCATGTGTCTTTCCTAGCATTCACATCCTTCTCCCTCAAAGGATAGCTATTGAAAACATATTTAAAGTTGCTCAACATAAGGTGGATTTCCCCCTTGAAGGATAACTATCAAAAACATTAAACAAAGCACACAAACTTAGACCACTCCCTTAAAGGATGGCTAAGTAAAGCTTTTGTCAAAACAAGAAATTTCTTGGAAGCTTCTCACATTGATCAGCTTCCCCAACCCTCTTACATAATAATCAAAACACCCATTATCAAGCAAAATAAAAAACATAATAATTTTGAAAGCCGTAATCGGCTCTCATAATCAAAATAATATTGAAAGCCACAATCGAATCTCATAAGTAGACTTCTTGTATCAATCAGTCTACACATTCTATGACATATACTTATTTCTACTGACTCTTTGGAAGCCTATAGAAGATGAATACTAGTCTCACAAGAAGGTTCCATCATTCATCCATCTCCCTTTTATACATTATAAGTAAATGATTTTGAGCTTACTGGACATTATGTGATCAAGACACCCTTTTAACCAACTAAAAAATGCTAATGTGAAGTATTCGAAGGGCTTATGTTCCCTAAGCCAATATAACTTTGGTTTTATTTTAGTCCTTATCAAATAAGAAGCATCATGTCCTCTTCCTACCTTGTTATGACTAGTTGATATATTCACTAAGACGTTTGTCTCTTGGTTATATTATTTGTTCTCACATTTATTATTTTTAATTAACTCATTTAATGTGTTTTAGCTTAAGTAACACTAACCATAATCACAAACACCATGCATCAACATATATCATAAACAAAAACATACATCACTAGCATATCCATCATCATGTCAAAATTAAGCATCCATGAACAATAAATCAAGAAACCATTTCCACCACATGTCTAATTCTCAATAATGAATCATATACTCATTAAAATTTAGTATGTCATAAACATACATGTCTTAAAACATAATAATAAATAGAATCCATTGCATGCCTAGCTAGGTGAGTCTCAATCAGTAATCAATATCCATAACATAAGCATAATCAACATAGCATCTTCAATGATCAATATAACATCACATCATCTCATAACATCAAAGCAAAGACCATGAGCAATAAGCAATAAAAAAGGATCATATATATAAATCATGATTAAAATAACATCATAATGTATACAAACAAATATACATGTCTCTCTCACAAAATATATTTCTCACTACATTAGTTCATAGGTTGGTATCAAAATGATATACAATAGCATATAATATATATGAATTATGTCATAGTTATGCCCCTCAGACACCACTATCTCTTGGACCACTGCTAGATCCCAGTGATTATCCCCCTATAGTACATGTCTATCCACCTATAGAGGTTACCCATTAACTTGGTATTCCATTCTAGTTCCACCTACAAAACTAGCTCTGTACTCACCCCATCAAGGCTCATCAAGACACCACCTTAAGACTATAGCCTCATAGTAGTGTAACTCCTCTACTATGGCTAGGTATTGTGCCATAGGGATGGTGCTCAATGGTCATGTAGGTACCTTAGCTCCTTCTCCTCTTTGTCTCAAGGAGTCTCTCTCTTATATTACCAAGGCTAACAAAGCTCTAGCCTGGTCCCTATCACTCGTAAGAGTAGCAACCTGACCCTGTAAGGTACCCACCTAACCCTATAGTGTTGCAACCTATGTTTGTATAGCAACTAGCATCGCTTCTACCTGTCCTCTAGGGTATCCCCTACACCTATGCCCTCTGACATCCTCTCCCAATTGGATCCACATCCATCAACCTCCTGCCACCATCATCTCCACCAAAATCTATTATTGCATATATAGCCTGATACCATGTAGGGTACCCATCAAGAAAACCTACATCAATAATCTGCCTTGAAAACAACTCCTCATGATCAAGCAATGTCCACACTAGATGTGGCTCTAGAAATAATATCTCCACATCCTCATGCCTATATCTAAGGAATGTGTTTGGAATACCCAAAATCAAGTCAAACTATCTACACACCCTATCAAATGGGATGATCTCTACCTTTCTATCCTTCTAGCTAAAGATCCACCTATAACTCTATAAGGAGAAAGTCTGCCTCATATACCCATCCCACTCTAGGAACCTAACATACGGTCTCTAAATAATTGCACTAATCAGCAATTCACCTAGTGTACCCCTAAACCAATCTATATTATGAGCCCCTCTACCCATTCTTGTAGTGGTAAAGTTAGATCTCCACCTCATATAACCCATTGGGAAATCTATTTGACTGTATCCCATCCATGATAGCCCCACTGGCTTCATCACTCAGATGTGCTTGTAAGCCTATTAGTATAGAACCAAATTGACACTGATGCCATATCTCTTATGGGCCCTAAAACCCCATAACTCCCTATATATCTACACCAAAATCATAGGTACCCATCCAAACACTATCTACCCTAGAAACATCTCAACTAACACCCCCAGTATAAATTATGGGAATCTCCCATTGCTTGAGTTAGGAAAGTCAAAACACAAAACTGTCATCATCAGTCTCTTCTCACCCCTTACCCTTTGATAGAGCATAGAGTAACAAAAACCCCTAGTGTTTCATCTAACAGGATCATGATCATCCCCATACATCATCTCCATCAACTCCTCCTACTCTATTTGATATATGTTATCACCTCAAAGGGGCAACCATGTAATCTTGTGCACATCCTTTCACAAGATAGTCATCTCATCAGTCAGCAAAAGGAAAGTTTTTGTGGTTGGATCCCATCTCTTGATGAGGACCATAATCATGGATGCATCATGTGTCACATGTTGATAATGCCTCATCACTCCTAGCCTGACCTCCTCCATGTGTACCCAATTAGCTAGGGTCATCCCCTAGTGGATCTTTACCAAGATGCATGGCACATAGTCTTACATCTGAATCTACTCTTGTGCCTACAATAGTCCATCAGCAAACATCCTTATTTTCTACCAAAATTATCCTAAAAACTATAATTTTCCACCAAACCTACCTAAAACCACTTATTTTACCTCTATGAACTATATCACCCTCTTTTAAAAAAACCCACCTAATATTACCCATTTTACAAATACCTATTAGCCTACAAATGATATGTTTTTACCTATATCAATCCTAATACTAACATTATGACCTATCTAAACATTGACACCCCATTAATAACTCATTTACAAACACTTTACACATTTAACATACCCTAAAAACTTCAGCACATTTAAAACATGCTTTTTTTTCCTAGGTGACTGTTGATGATCATGGTGACCACTGATAGTTAGGATGGAAATTTCTAATGGTTATCGACCATCAAAGATCAATATCATCGATGGTCACTGAGGGTTTTCTATGCATGGAACACCCAAAACCCTAGCTACCTAAGAAACCAACAAAATAACTATATTATCTTCCAATTTTTAACCTAATACCTTCACCTACCTAGTTCACCTACCCCACCCTATCAATTTAAAAATCAACTAGAAAAATTCACCCAAAATCCACACAACCTACTTAGGGTAAACACCTAAAACCTGACCCAAAAGGAAAAATAAAAAACACATCAATTTTACCTACCCCACCCTATCAATTTAAAAATCAACTAGCAAAATTCACCAAAAATCCACACAACCTACTTAGGGTGAAAACCTACAACCCAACCTAGTAGAACAACTAAAAAACCAATAAAATACCACAATATATGCAAAACAAAACTAATCTACTAATTAAGTGCAGCCCTTACCTCATTCTTCAACTGACATTGAGGAGGAATCTTGGGACCCCTTACCAGACCACGTCCATGTCCACACTGTATCTTGGCTTGGTCACTCTCTAGAAATCAATCCCCTCAGTCTAACTCAGTAATATCTCACCTCTCAACAATCACCATTAGCTCTATTCTCAGTCACAATATTCCAAAAGAGCTAAAAGTTAACAGCTTAAAATGAAGTAACATGACAATCACATTCACTTTTGACTACCAAACTTTCAGGGTTTACACCCTAACCATCGATGGTCAAGGTGAACATTGACAATTTCTCCTTGGACCCTTGACTATCAATGGTCTAAGTCTTAACCTTTTTCCTTATGCCTCTATCTATTAGCCTTTTAAAGTCAAACCAAATCAAAATACCCACCCATTAAGACTACCTACTTTGCCACCCTAACCACCTAGTCATCTCACCATTGGTCTATTTCAGCCTAACTAGCACACATTTTGTGATGACTTTTACCTGGTCCTTTGACCATAGTGATAAAATTTTCCATATTGACCCTTTTAAACTTTTTCCACCTCCTATATACTAGACCCACTTATGTCTTCTTGAGATCACTTCTTACCTCGAATACCCATGACACTTGACCAATTTGTGTTTTAATCAGGAGCACTTTCTACCTTAGATACCCTTGGACCTAGGAGACTTAAATTTATGAGTGTACTCATTTTCCATGCCTAAATGTGGTCATGTGGTCCACTTTTCACTTATCCTTCTAGTACCGACCTTTATTTTTACCAGATATGGAAACCTAGTCTATGCATGATCTTGGTTATTGTACTTTTTATCACACTCTATGCATTTGTTTGTGTTTCAATGCCAAACCTATCACCCACATTCATGATGTCTACCTTTTTCATCACTTTCATCCACCTTATCAAACCCATACCCAATTCTATTTTACCCCATCGACTCCTAGTTTGAAAGGGAACACCTCCTCGCATGTTCAGGGCATCCAGACCTTTGACTAGAAATTAGTTTTTATTTTGTAGTTTATTGATTCAAAGCTGCATAGAAAAAAGGGGAAAAATATAGACACTAAAAATCTTCACATCATAATTTTTAATGTTGGAACACCCTTACACTACCTTAGGACCCCCTTGGGACTAATTTGGCCCTTTGACCCCTAATCAAGCCTAACCATGGTCAGTTTAAACAACTAACTAACCCCAATTTTTACCTTGGCCCTTAGTCACCAATGGTTAATATGACTATCGATAATCACCTTAACCACCAAAGGTCAAGTTGTACCTCCTAACCAACTAATCATCCACATCAACTATATCTTGATTTTCTAAAAATAACTAGTATAAATTCATGTGCAAGTCATTACATGCATGAATTATAATTAGAGATCCCAATTAACATCTTATTTCACCTCTCCTTCCTTATCTATAAGAAGAGAGGAGTAGGAGGAGAAAAGAGATCCATAACTATTAAGAGCTTTTACATACGGAGCTTTCTTTTATAGGTGTTCTTCTAGCAATCTAGTGATCTAGCCATCACGAAAAAGAGCCAACTTATTATCATCTCATGGATGAAAACCAAGTACTATTACTCTATCAAAATCATGATAAACTCTATCAATGAGCCAACCACTTCAACCATTCATCTGATCAATCTTTTGCAAACTAAGTATTTAATTTTTAGTATTCAATTACTTTGTTTATATTTTACAGTCAGCCCTACGCAAATCCATCTCCTAGGATTTCCTTCTAGAATCTCCTTAATTACCATTTATTATCCACAGCCCACACATAGTAACCATCGATGGTCAGCTTGACCATCGATGATCTATCTAACCATCGATGGTCACATCAACCATTAATGATCACCTTAACCATCAATGGTCACATCAACTATCGATGGTCACTGTGGTAAAAAATAATAGCAATTTATTTTCACCCTCTTACCCTCAACCAAACCCAACTTTTTATGTCTTTGCATGTTCACAGATCCCTATCCTATTTTTTGAAGCACACTTGACTTGTTTAGCATTAGATTGAACTGCTTATTATTATATTATTTATTTTTAGTCAATTTATTTATCAATCATTTCTTGTACTTAATTTCAATATCTTCTATGATTGATACAAGTATTTTATCTTCTATTTTATAAACTTAATTATTTAAAATGTGTAGATTGATATCCCCTGAGAAAGCTTATACTTCCAGGATAAAGCTAGCGCTAGGCAATCCACCCAGCTATCTATCTAATTAACCATTTGATTTAGTGTTATCTTATTTATAGGTCATCTTCCCAAGTAAATAGTATTTTTTAACAATTATCTGATTCAATATGTGCATAATCGAACAAGTTTTTCAACCATACCCATATTTATTTTCTTCTTCTTCCTTTCTTTATATATAAGTTGAAATTCACTTAAACATTGAGTACAAATAGATTTTGATAGAACCTCTCAAGTTGTACTTACAATAATGTAGTAAATGTTTTTTAAACTAACACTTAAGATCATTCCACTTTAAAAAACTAACAAATAACCAGACCATTCAGAATAAAAATACTTCTAAAGTCAAATATCAAAATCAATATATATCTTATACAACTCTAAAGAAGTAAATACAATAGAACATAGCACAACTGGTCTGTTAATTTAACAATTATTGTTCAAATATAATCAAACATAATTATAAAATTTACATCTTATTTAGGCATTTGGCCTAATACGATAAATAGAAACCAAGCCCACCGGAGTTCATGTTGTACTAACTCATGAGTCTCTGATCAACTCAAGTGTAATTTCCAAATAATAAAATTTTTGTGGGGAGGGAAAACATCATCCAAGTGATTTTATATACCAACCATGAAACTACAATCCCCTACATAATCCCCTATCATAAATAGCCCTCCCTTCATAGATAGGTAGATAAAACGGTGAGGAAAGCCAAAGAACAAGCTAGTACCCATGTGTATATGATAAAACTAAATATGCAGTGTATCATAGAAAGCCTATTATATTGTAGGATATTGCACTGACATGTAAATCATAAATACCAAAGTTAATGTTTCACTATGCATTATTTAACCACAAGATTCATACTAAGCACATTCTCCTAGTAATAATATCATACCACAAGTTAAACATAAGAGTAATCAAATTATACTTTTATTCCTACCACGCATGAATGAATCATTTATTATTTCACTCATACATGAAATAAAACATATAGTTCATACCACCCGGGTATGTTTCATATTCATAATAAACTATAGTTTTCTAACTACTACTATAAGATCCAAATAACTAAACCCCATGATAACCCATATTATCATAGTCTAGTGTTCTAATCCATAACTAATAGTTTTCCCACCTCTAGTCATACTAAGTAGTCATAGGTACATGAAACCATACACTTTTAATCAAGCAAATATATAAGAAATTAAGTCATACAAATGCATATAATTTTATCTTAATATTTATTTACACTTTTAAGATTTCATGAATACATAAATGGTATCCTGCTAAATGGAACAACACATACTATTCATGTAACAACTAAAACATATATATTTATGTAAGTGCAGGTCTAGATATAACAAATACAGTATGTACCATCTGGGTACCTTTCATACTTTAGAACTCTATGACATCTTATAATGTTATAAATCATTATGCTTGAGCACCCTAATCATACACAAATAAACAATCATATTATGTGATTATTAAACAAGTACATGGTTATACCACCTAAGTAAATCTTAGTTCATACTGCATAGTAAAAATTAGATGAAAACACAATCTCAAGGCACATATCATGATGTATTATTTTATTCTGGGAATGTCAAATCATTTCTTGACACTACAGACTTTGACCCTACTGACATATTTTCACAACACCATTGTGCTACACATATATATTATTTGCTTCTATTAGCATTCTAAGCAAAGCTATAGATTTAGATCATATGATTATAACCCAAGATATAATATTAATCAAATAAGAGAATATCTACATTTTCATTATAATGTTTAAACTTGTTATAGTTTATAATATTCTTAAAACCATATAACCACATTTATCATTTTACTATTTTGTACTCAAATCGAGAATGCAAAATACTCAAATATTGATTTCCAAACAAGATAAGAGTTAAAATAAATCATTTAATATCCATTCGGGCATATAATTTTCTATCCTTATGAGAACCCTATGTCAATTACGCTGATTAATTATAATGCAACTTGAACTGACAATGCAATTCAAAAATTCAAAGCAAAATTAAAGTTTCACCCAAAATTTGATCTTGCATTAAAGAGGAAACATAGTTTCTTAGGCTAATTTAATTCCTCTCCTGAATATACACTGAGCATTTTACTTTTAATATTTAATATTTTAAACTCCACATTTAATATTTCCACTTAGTCAATTTAATATTTTTATCTCAACTCTTTTATTTTAAACTATCATGTTTCTTTTTAAAGACTCAACTTATTCTTTTGCAAACTCAACGTTCATTTTAACATGCACAGCATTTAAACTAATGGCTTGATGTTTTTCTCAAACCTAGCATTGCAATACTTAAACTTTGCACTTTTACATGCTAGCTATATGTATAAAATAATTTATGTCTTCAATATATATAGTGAATTCCTTTTAATGCACAGTAAATTCTTTTAATATTCAACAACTTCTAATATTCAGCTTGGCATTAAATTAATGACATAAAAACCAAACTAAACGTAGACTTGACATTACATGTTATTGTCCTAGTGTTGCATGTTTATGCTCTCAACAATTCAATGATTTCTTTCAAAACACAGTGACTTCATCAAAATTTATTTCTTTAATAATTTCAAACTCAATGATTTAGTATAATATACTACATTTCTTTATTTTTAGTTTCAGCACTTTATAAAAATATACACAGTAATTAAAATAAAGCCCTGACTTTTAATAAAAGACTGGCACTTCAATTAGTGAGTTGGCAATTAAAATATAGACTTAGAATTATATATATTGACTCAACTTGTTAAATTAATACATAGCAACTCCTCATAATGACCTGGCACTCTAAATTGAAAATATGGTTTTTTTGTTAAATGCATGGCATTATAATAATCAGTTGAGCATTTAAGCATGACATTCCAATTGTGCCTGGAGTTTGTATGGCATTTCAACATAGAAATTTATGACCTAGATTTTCATAAAAAAGACATAGCATTTCAATACTTAGCATTGCATAAATACACTTCAACATTACGAATTTACACAACAATTTCCATTATAACACTCACATTTTCCTCTAAATAAGAAAGCACTTCATTTATTGGCTAGGCATTTTATTTATGCCACTTGACATTGTATTTTGAGACTCAGTATTATAATTGGCTGGACATTCAGATTATAAATACATCTCTTTAATTAAACATATTTAATTCAATCTTAAGCTAGCCATTATAACATTTTGGTTGGGAATTGAAAACAATAACCCAATGCTTTTTTTACTATTTTGACTTAGCATTTAAAAATATCAAAGACCTGACATAAATTTCTCAATGATTTTTAATATAAAGTCAATGCTCTAATAAATATTTGACTTGGCCTTTAAGGATATAATTAGGTGTTTTAGCATATATTCTAATATCTAGCCCAGAACACAGTGATTTCTAAATTTTTAAGGACATTTTTGCTAAGAATGACTTGGGCATTTCAATTTTGGGCGTAGCCCTATAATAATTAAATTCATAGTTTAGTATATAACACTGACCCAAGTTTTTTTGAATCTGTCCACTATTTAATAAAACACAAAATTAAAATTACAAAACCTACATATGTATTGCTTTCTATTTGAGCAAGCCTTTCTCTCTTCTTTATTGCCTATATTCTTCCTTTATTTTCCTTCTTTGTGTCTACGTTTTTGTTGTTTTTTTCAAGAGGCCTTATTTATAAAAATAAACCTCTCTCTCAAAGTTGTGTTCTTACTCTTGCATGATATTCATCATTTAGTTTGATTTTCATGCATAATATTTAAAACATTTAAATTGCTTATTTTAACCACTACGTCTTGTTTCACAAGTTATCTTCATCATAAGACAAAGTTGACCAATTAGCTAATAATATATATTATCTATTTTTAAATATAACTTCAAGCATGTTTTTAAAAGGTTAAGCTTAGTTTTCCTTTACTCATTGTTAGTTCATTAGGATAACTCAAGCTCTTGAGAGTAAAATAAAGATAATTATTTATTTAACAAATAGATAAATAGTTTTCTTAATTGTTTTCCAGACAAGATAACTGAGCAATTAATTACTATTTATATGAAGTAATTAAATATCTATTTTCCTAATTTATTCCTAAAATCAAGGTAATTAAAATAAAGGAATCTAACATCTATTAATGACTAAAACCACACACAAATATAATTACAAACAATATTTTCATAATTACACACTAACACTTAAAATATATTATGCATATAACATTTAAAATCTAATATGAGTGTGTGTAGGGTCATGAATAATTTTTCTATCTTCACTCATTAGTCCCATCTAACCCATCATCTTCGATGATGCTCTCCCTCATCATACTATGAGGGTAGGATCTATCCTACATCTACCTCACAACAAGTAGCTAATTAGTCTAAGTCATCATATATAACAATCAATGATGCAAAACTAACAAATACATATCCACAATGTATATAATATTTAAAATACAATTATCACAATATGTATACAAATAAACAATATCATTGTCTCATACCAGTATATTTTATAAAGCTTAAATCAAAGCAATACTAATTAGATAATACCCATTTTAATCCATGGATTTAAAGGTTATAAGTCATAGGGTGAAATCAAGATGTGACATCTTCCCCCTTTAAAACTAGGCATTGCCTCAATGATTTTTATTCAAACATAATTTGTGATTAACTAACAGATTTTAATAACATAAAAACATAGTATCAAGTATTATATCATGTAAATAAATGCAAATTTTACTTGAATAAACTCATCTTAGTTCTTTTATTTTACACTATACTTAGAGGATTGGTCTCGCAAGACCCTACTCTATGACATTTTCTATTATGCAAACAAGTTTTTCAAATGTCACTTATGTTGATTGGTTCTATCATGACCACCTCGAGGTCCAGAACTACAAGACAAACCCATAATAACTCAGTAAAAGTATTACCAACTTTCTAATAACACACGATTTCATCACAATATTCAAAATAAATGACCATGAAGAGTTCCACAAAATCTTCCAGCCCCTCTGCACATCTCTCTATCCTAGAGAGTGATTTCTCATACCAAAGAAAAATATTTAAAGAATCTGACAATAATGATGTGTATATGTTAATACTATCACTACACCACATAGCTTTGGATAAGTATAACATATCAATACTACTATTACTCAATTGGAGCTCCTGACAAGTACAATAATGAATAGAAATGATAAATATAATGTATACAAAATCATGGAATACTCATCCACATAGAATCTATGTCTATCGTATACATGTGTATATCCTTACAACTAAAATTGATAAGTTTTATCTGTCAAATCTTGAATTTGATAATTCTATTTGTCAATCCAACTTGGTATCAACAATCTGAGTTAATGTGACACTAAGTAAGATATTTTTCTATCACTTAGAACTCACGTTCCTAATTCACCACTCTTTCTTTAAGTCTCCATGACCTAATGATCTTCAAAAAGTGTACATGGTTCTATGAAACACAAATATGTACTAACAAATCATAAAAATAAAAACTATATGCTAAATAATTTTAGATGTATAAACATACATACAATAAAAATCATACAATCATCTTGAGATTGTATTAAGTTGTTACCAATCAACCATAACTAGTATCACATTCTACAACTTAACCTATAGTGTTATATTCATAGTAAAAAATAATAATACCATAATTAACATAACATATAAAGGCTAAGGATCATACCATCCATATAACTTTATAAGTGAGACAATGTCTCCTTGCTTGCACAACTAGCACATAATAGTTTTAAAAATGTATCTCAGTCCTTTAGACTAAGAAGATGTTCTACACATCTTATACCTTACTTGCTCCCAAATAAAGGTACACATATTACTCTTCAAAACAACATGCTTCAAATGAGAATAATATTAGTCTAAATAAAGATAATTAATAACATAATAATTTTAATCAATAGAATTAATATAAATTTCATGTTAGTCACTCTTTGTGGTCAAGTACATTAGTTAGATAAAATAGTGACTCTAAAAAGTCACAAGTAGAAATTAGAGAACTAACATCTCATAAACCAAAACTTCAAACATACCCTCATATGGTAAAAAGGAACCATTGCAACTCACGTTACCAATCACAAATTACTTATCAAACTTGTAAGTGTAGTATCATCACCTACTTCCATAACTAGAAAGAAAATATGAACCACAAGGATGCATCAATCCATTCAATCTTACAACTTTTCTCAACGACAAGTAGTAAACACTATCCCATAAACTCAAGGGAATAAAACAACAATTCAAAAATAAGTTTTGGCCTAAGAAAACACTAAATCAACATCTTATAAATGATAATCCTCTCGTTAGCTTAAAATGATGTAAGAGGAGAGTGAGAGAATAACAACTCATCTCTAAGCTAATTAAGAGAGATAGCACTTCCTCTTAAGTCAATATAAATATAGGGATGCTAATCTACATAATAAACTCCTAACACAAAGGAATATCAAACAAGACATCTACACTCAACTACAAGAGAACTTCCACTGTACTAGGTGGTGCCAAACTAGGATGGTCTTATAAGATTCCCACTCCTAGGATCTGTGTAAGTAAGACACATAACTAATGCATAAATACTTAAGTGGGAAGCACTCCATGATTTTAAACACTCACAATACACAAAATTAATGGTGAAGGTTATTTGATTACCAAGAAAGATATGTAATCATACTCAAGGTATTCAATTTAAAATATCAAAAATATGGGAGGGAACTCTTCGCCACATCTCTTGAACAAAGCTATATACTCTCCCACCCATACACATTATAAAACCATCACCAATGAGACACTCAATAAATCAGCCCTTTAAAATTATATAAGGGTGTATGAATGATCTAAGGTACACACTCTATGTACCACACACGTACTTTCACAATCCTCCTTTCTAATAAATAGAAAGGTATAAAAATGCTAATGGACTCGTTAGGTCCTAGAGTTTGAGTCACAACTCTGATACCACATGATACAACCCCTCAAATTGTACTTAGAATAATGTAGTAAAAAAAATTCTAATAACACTTAACATCATTCCACTTAAACAAACTAACAAATAACCAAACCACTCAGAATAAAAATATTTATAAAGTCAAACATTGAAAATAATATATTTTTTATACAACTCCAAGGAAGTAAATATGATAAGACACAATTATGGTTGGTTTGTGAATACAACTATTGTCAAATATAATCAAACATAATTATTAAATTCACATATCATTTAGGCATCTGGCCTAATATAATAAATAGGAACCAATCTCATCAGAGCTCATGTTATACCAACTCGTGAAACTCTGATCAACTCAAGTGCAGTCTCCAGATAACAGAACTGATGTGGGGAGGGAGAGCATCATCTAAGTACTTTTTCACACCAACCATAAGCCTATAATCCTCTACATAATCCCCTATCAAGAAATGACCCTCCCTTCAAGGATAGATAGATAGAATGGTGGGGTAATCTAGAGAACAAGCTAGTACCCATGTGTGTATGATAAAACTAAACATGCAGTGTATCATAAAAAGCCTATTCTATTGCAATATATCGTACTGAAATATAAATCATACATACCAAAGATAATATTTCACTATGCATTTTTTAATCTCAAGATTCATACTGAGCACATTCTCCTAGAAATCATATCATACCACAGGTTAAACATAGGAGTAAGCAAATTATACTTTTATTCCTATCATGCATGAACAAATCATTTATTATTTCACTCATACAAGAAATAAAACCCACAATTCATACCATCCGAGGATGTTTCATATTCATACTAAATTATAGTTTTCCAACTACTATTATAATATTCAAATAACAACACCCCATGATAACCCATATTATCGTAGTCTAGTGTTTTAAACCATAAGTACTAGTTTTCTCACATATATTCATACTAAGTAGTCATAGGTACATGGAAGCATACAATTTTAATCAAGCAGATATATAACAAAGTAAATCATACAAATGCATATAATTCAGTCTTAACATTCGTTTACATTTTCAAGATTGCATGAATGCATAAATGATATGCTACTAAATATTACAACATATATTATTCAAGTAACAACCAACACATATATATTTATGCAAGTGTGGGTCTAGATATAACAAATACATTATGTACCATCTAGGTACCTTTCATACTATAGAACTCTATGACATCTCATAATGTCATAAATCATTGTGCTTGAGCACCCTACTCATACATGAATAAACAATCATATTATGCGATTATTAAACAAGTACAAGCTTATACCACCTAAGTATATCCTAGTTCATATTGCATAGTAAAAATCAGATGAAAACACAATCTCAAAGCACACATCACAATGCACTATTTTATTCTAGGAATGTTAAATCATTTTTTGACACTACAGACTTTGACCCTACTGACATATTTTCATAACACCATTGTGTTACACATATATACTATTTATTTCTACTAGTATTCTAAGCAAAGCTATAGATTTAGATCATATGATTATATCAACCCAAGATATAATATTAATCAAACAAGAATATATTTACATTATCATTATAATGTCTAAATTTGTTATAGTTTATGATATTCATAAAACCATATAACTCTAAGCACTACCATTAAAGTAATAACTACATTTATCATTTTACTATTTCTTACTCAAATCGAAAATACAAAATACTCAATTATTAATTTTTGAACAAGATAAGAGTTAAAATAAACCATTTAATATCCATCTGGGCATATAATTTTTTAATTTTTTATCCTTATGAGGACCTTATGTCAATTATGCTAATTAATTATGTAACTCAAACTAGCAATGCAATTTAGAAATCCAAGGCAAAATTAAAGTTCCACCCAACATTTGATCTTGCATTAAATAGGAAACATAGTTTCTTAGGCTAATTTAATTTCTCTCGTGAATATACATCGAACATTTTATTTTTTAATATTTAATATTTTAAACTTTGCATTCATTATTTCTACTCAGCGAATTTAATATTTTTAGCTTGACGATTTTATTGTAAACTATCATGTTTCTTTTTAAAGACTCAAATTATCCTTGTGCAAACTCAATGTTCATTTTAGCATTCACAAAATTTAAAATAATGGCTTGACATTTTGCTCAAACTTGGCGTTGTAATACTTAAACTTGGCACTTTTACATGTTGCCTATATGTATAAAACAATTTTTGTCTTCAAGATATATAACGAATTCCTTTTAATATATAATAAATTCTTTTAATATTCAACAACTTTTAATATGCAGCCTGTCTCATTTTTATAACCTAATTTTTTATAAAAAAAATACATAACATTTCAATACTCAGCATTGCAGAAATACACTTCAGCATTGTGAATTTACACAACAATTTCCATTATAACACTCATGTTTTCCTCTAAATGACAAAGCACTTCATTTATTGGTTAGGCATTTCATTTATGCCACTTGGCATTACATTTTGAGACTCAACATTATAATTGGTTGGGTGTTTAGATTATAAATACAGCTCTTTTGTTAAACACATCTAATTCAATCTTAAGCTAGGCATTATAACATTTTGGTTGGGCATTGAAAACAATAACCCAACAATTTTATTATTATTTTGAATTGGCATTTAAAAATATCACAGGCCTGATGTAAATTTCTCAATGGTTTTTAATATAAACTCAATGCTCTAATAAATATTTAACCTAGCCTTTAAGGATATAATTAGGTGTTTCAACATATATTCTAATATTTAACCCAAAACATAATGATTTCCAAATTTTTAAGGGAATTTTTGCTAAGAATGACTTAGGCATTTCAATTTTGGGCGCAGTGTTATAATAATTAATTTCACAATTTAATATATAACACTGACCCAAGTTTTTTAGAAACTACTCACTATTTAATAAAACACAAAATTAAAATTACAAAACCTACCTCTGTATTGCTTCCTAGCTAAGCAAGTCTTTCTCTCTTTTTTATTGCCTATATTCCTCTTTTATTTTCCTTCTCTCTGTGTCTATGTTTTTTTTCAAAAGGCCTTATTTATAAAAATAAACCTCTTTCAAAGTTGTGTTCTTACTCTTGCATGATATTCATCATTTAGTTTGATTTTCATGCATAATATTTAAAACATTTAAATTGCATATTTTAACCATTACACCTTGTTTTCTCAATTAATTTCATCATAAGGCAAAGTTGACCAATTAACTAATAATATATATTATCTAGTTTTAAATGTAACTCCATGCATGTCTTTAAAAGTCTAAGCTTAGTTTTCCTTTACTCATTGTTAGTTCATTAGGATAAATAAAGCTCTTGAGAGTAATTAAATAAAGGTAATTATTTATTTAACAAATGGAAAAATAGTTTTCTTAATTATTTTTAAAATAAGATAAATGAATAATTAATTACTATTTACATGAATTAAATGAAATCTATTTTCCTGATTTATTCTCGAAAAACAAGATAATTAAAATAAAGGTATCTAACGCTTATTAATGACTAAAACTACACAAAAATATAATCACAAACAATATCTCCATAATCACACACTAACACCTAAAACATGCTATGCATATAACATTTAAAATATAATATGCGTGTGTGTAGGGTCAATAGCAATTCCTCTATCTTTGCTCATTCATCTCATCTAGCCCATCCTCTCTGATGATGCTCTGCCTTATCATGCTCTAAGGGTAGGATTTATCCTACATCCACCTCACAACAAGTAGGTAGTTAATCTGAGTCATCATATATAACAACCAATAATGCAAAACTAACAAATGCATATCCACAATATATAAAATAATTAAAATACAATTGTCACAATATGTATACATATCAACAATATCACTATCCCATAGTAGTATATGTCACAAAGCTTAAATCAAAGCAATGTTAATTAGATAATAACCATTTTAACCCATGCATGTAAAATTTATAATTCATAGGGTGAAATTGGGATGTAATAGATTCTAAGTAGAGGAAGTCACCAATAGGGTCACAAAGGCATGATAATCTACTCACACAATCCTAAATAAACACACAGGTTTGCCTTAGGAGAATTTAGTGTTTGCTTGAGAGGGTAGATGTTTTTAGGATCTAAGGAAGATTTAAACATGTAAAAATGGTTTTTCAAGTTTGAGATAACCTCACACCACTCCCTAAATCATTTGAAGATGGACAAACACTAGTTACCCTGCATACCCAGTCCAATAGAGACCTACAACTTGCTTACTCTTGGAGATCTGGGTTTGCTTGTTTGGAAAGATTTTATGATATGAGGGAGAGTGATATAGTTGAATACAAGAGCCTCAGACTCATAAATAAGTGCATTGAGTATTGACAGACCCTATTCTTCACCCATAACAGTCTCAAGAACATACAACAATGTACAAGGCAATCAGTCCTAAATAGATGAAGTGGAGTGAGTTTGCAGTAGATGAGGCTATGGAAAAACATGTAAATATGGTTATAAGCATACACAAACCTTCCATAAGGTGTTATACCCCTTACAGAGAGAGTAAATGTAAGAACACAGTCTATTAGGGTATATTGAGCAAGTTGGCCTACAAACCCTAAGCCTAAGACAATGAGGGTGCAGAGAGTTTGAGGAAGAAAGGTGGTTGGAAGATAATTTTAAAAGGTAAATATGAACATCATAGACCCCATTAAGGTTATTTTAAGTTAAATCAAACACAGACAAGCACCTACTAACCAAGTTTATTCTCAGACCTCATAGAATGCTTGTTTTCAACTTGAGATGTCACTTTCTTTCGCTTGGTACAGTCAAGAGGGTTTTCATGGGACCTTTGTATCCTATGGAAATTTTAATACCCTAATTTACTTCCATTTTTTTTAATTGTTTAGTGGTTTCATGCTTTCATATTTATGAACTATCATTAAGAGTTCAAAGCACTTTCAGGTTACCCAGGAGAGCCATAAGGACCCAATGAGAGAGAAATGAATATTTATGACTCCATATGATTCAATAAAATTTCAAAACCACTAATAACATGTTAAAAACTCCCCTGAGCATCCTTCCATGCCAGTGGTTCATACAATACTATATGAAATTGCATGGATTAAGACTAAAAAGTCTAATTTTTGCTATTTTGTAGGTCTGTATAGTGAGTCAAAACTTTGAATTTGACATGGAGATTAAGGAGGATGTTTTATAAGTTAATAAAACACTTATTTTTATTTTTAAACATGTAAGGAGGATGTATAATAATTTTTCTCTCTCTTGCCATGGAGGCCTAATTGAGGCCTAGTTAGGAGAGAGAAAGGGCAAAAGGAGATATCTCCACTCACTCTCAAAGCATAAAATTGACCATGGAGATATAAATCCATAAAGGTTACTGTAATATGCCCTTATATTTTCATAATCCTTTGTATTTTTATCTACACAAGGATTTTTGTATTATTTTAAGATTATAAGCAAGAAGGCCTATTTGGGGATTTTGGTAGAAAATGACTTGTTGGAGCTTATTTTAGGCATCAAAATATATTTTTTAAGGTCTAATATGATTTTAATATTCCACCCATAAATTTTTTATGAGATAAAGAATAAGAAACCAAGTTTTGACACTTGTGTGCAAAATAGGCATAAGGAGATGAAGAGTCCTCTAGACACCTTGTAAGAGAAAGAGGTGATGTGTCAAATATAACCTAATGGGGTTAGTTGAGAGGTGTAAATATCAAAACAAATAGGTATAATAAATTTATTTGACCATCAATAAGGCCACTTGTCATTCAACATGTCAAGAAAAAGAGAAGTTTCAAAAAGCTAGTCAAGGTGTTAAACAAGTTTTTCAACTCCCACACCACTTAGAGAGTTAGAGCATCTTTAGAGAAGATAAAAATGTCATCTTGGACTTTTTAATTCAGTTCCATAACTCCTCTTATTTTTATAACTCACATGACACTTTTCTACCTTCTCTCTCCTACGCCCTTTTTCTCTTCTCTCTCACATTCTCTATATATTGAGCAACTTTTTGCTAAGTTTGTATCCTCCACCTGAGTATGGTGAATCTCGGATCATTTGAAGCCTTTGAGAAATAAATAATGATATATTTTACCTTTATTATTTTTTCCAATATATTTGTCAACTAGTTGATATTGTTAAGTGATAGATTATCTTCCTTAGCATGTTGTCCTTGTTTGCATTCATATTTAGCTTTGAAAGTCTATTGCAGATCTCTTGAAGTATTTTAATGAATATTTCATGAGTTTAGTGAGTTTTATCTCCACTAGTGTCATGTTATGACCTTGTGTTTTATCTTCCTAGCTTAAATTAGCTTCACAAACCTCCATGATAAATACTAATACAAGGGGTAGATTTGGATTAGTGTATGTGCAGATTAAGCTTGTGTTTGAAGTGTACTTATAGTTGATCGGTATTGGTTAGGTTAAAATTGTTGCATCACCTTGTTATGATATATTTATTTTATGTTTTCTCTCTCTTTTTTCATCCAAATGAGCTAGTAGTTTACGTGATGACCTTCAACAACCAAACCAAGGGATCTAACCCTTTAACCTAGAAGTTTACCTCTACTATAGGCAACCCACAAGCCTAGAGTTAATCCCATGTTCCACTAAATTTGGATAAGGATTGAGATACCTCTCCAAGGGTGCAAAATTAAGTGGCAACAGTAGTCTTTCACACTCATCTCTCTTTGTTGTAAGTTTTAAAGCTTCTTGAACAAATTCATGTTATAATCCACAGGAATGAATTTAGCCTTCAACTTTGCAATGAATCTATTTCAAGTCTTTATCTTATATTTACCTTTGTCCAATATTTTTTAACATGCTCCCACGTAAGGATGTGTGACCTTTCAACTTTGCACCAATAAACCTAACGCATTTGGGATCTTCCATACTTTCATACTTAAAGTATTTCTCTAACTCAGTGATCCAATCAATGAGCTCTTTATGACCCAAACTTCTATTAAAAATTATAGGTTCCAAATTTTTTTAGCCTATCATTCTTTCAATAGCTCATAATAATCCATCTTTAGGTTCATTAACCTCTTCTTTTATGTCCTAGTCTTCATGCACTTCTACCATGACTTTAGTATCAATCTCATCATCTACTACCACAACACCTTGGTATTGTGTTGTCTCTATAACCTCCATCTGAGATTGAATATTTTTCATTGGTCTAACCATATCTATAAGTATTATCACTTCAACCACTCTTTCCCTTCTACCACATAAATCTCCTTTGTGTGTCATTTTTTTTACAAATATATATATAAATACCAAATGATGATCTTAAATATTCAGATCAATAATTTCACTTAAACCTCCACAACACTCTCGCTAGAATATATCGACATCTAGTTTCTACCCATACTTGTAAATTTAGAAATCAGCAATAGAAAACAAAGACTATAAAGCTTTCTCTGATACTAAATGATGCAACCGCGGTTAGGGGTATCAATTAAGAGATGCCTTAGACCATGTATCCTTTTGAATACATAGTAGAATATGTAATAAAATTTATGACATAATCAAATAGCTATTAGATTTCAATAACAATGAAATACAACATGCACAATCATAACAATGACAGTGCAATCTCATAATGAGATGTGTTACAGCATCATATATGTCAATATATGCTTCCTAACTCATAGTCTTTGCAAGTGTGGCCTAACTCTAAAAATAATCTCTCAAAATTAATCCTTAAGATCCAATATTTTATCTGACCTCAACCATCCCTGCCTCTCTTGCACAAATTTAGTGGCATGTTTATTTGTGCACAAGACCCACCTACTTACATTAAGTGTTTTACACCCACTAGTAGCACTTAACACACCATAGTGTTCTACAAATATTGAATTTCTCTCATAATTCCAAGGCACAAACATGTTATAGCATAATACATCACAACGTACTGCATCATGAACAATACCAAATATATCCTTTTCATCTTCCCATGACTTACAAGATTAAATTTCATATATTCAGCAATGACTCCTTTCATAACACATTACTAGGATATACATCCAAATCAAATGCGTACCAATAAAGTTGCATGAAGTCATAAGACCTCATAACCATAAATTACGTTGAAAACCCTTACATTTTCATCCTCATGTCCACTCAATAGCATTACCATATATTATTTCATGTGCCCAAAATGACTAAAAAATCATTGCACAACTTGCACAGTGAATTAAAAACTCCTAAGAATCGCGTCCTCTATGTTATTCCCACATAAAATAATGAAATTTATGATGTTCTAGAAGATGTCATGGACTCCTAAAAATACTCCACAAAATATTTACAAGACTACGCTTGCACAAAATTTTAACACTAACAATTGTGTAAAGTGTCGTAACCTTATTTAGATAAACAAAAAATAAAACTAAGAAGCAATAATCGTACGAAACATTACAAACATATGCACACTCTTAGGCTATGCAAAATGACACAAGATAGGTGCACACTCAAATGTGGCATAAAAAATTGAAATAAGGTTCATGAAAAACACATGACTTGCACAAACTTACAATAAATATATGCAATAATAAACATGCATAAAACAAAAACTTAGACAAATTTCCTAAAGTATAAATTTTTGGGTTGATGTAAGATTGAATGTGAGCTTGGATGCTCCTGCATCAAGATTCTATATGAAATGTTCAGTGTGTTTATTTATAAATTAACTATAATGTATGTGTAAATATAGAAAAATCATAATCAAATTAGGACCTTATTAGCACCTAAACCAATATCAAACGGTTGACAAGTGAAAAAGATAGGATATATGGGGAAGAATGTACTTTAGCCACAAGGGGACCAGGAGTGTAACTAACACTCCTAGTGGACCCATGAGTGTCATTCACACTCCTAGCATATATTTTAAGGCTAGTGGAAATAGAGGGGAGATATGGAGACAACTAGATGAGGCTTAGAGGAAGAGACAATGATCATCCAAAGTCAACAAATGCACCAATAACACCTAAGTTACATGAATAATCAAAAAGTACATGAGATTCATCAAATCATGCAATTTAACGTTGGGTGAATTTTAAGATGTCTACGCAATCAATGTTATAATTTTATTTTTGCATCACCTTGCACCAAATGTATATTGTATTGTGAGAAGAGATTACTTTATTCCTCAAGATCTACTTTATTCCAAAAAATATAATATGCAACTTTAAAGAAATAAATTTATTGATCATATATACATTATATCAAATAACAATTTAGTTGGTGACTCATTCCTTGTGGAAAGTGGTATGTTGTTTTTTTAGATGATTTCAATGTGTTGTTTTTATCATCATTTCCGCTTGCTTCGTTGATGCTCAATTGGAGTTTGGAAGTAGTTTGAGTTGGGTTCTCTAGAATTTATATGTGGATCCTTCTCTTCTTAGTTCCCTCTTGCTAGTGGATCTCGATATAACAAATACCTTTGAAGTTATTTTTGATAAAGAGTTACCTCAGTGTAAATTTGGTTCTTTGGATTTGTATTTGTTGATGAATTATTGCACACCTTTTTGTTAATTTGATGGGGCTCAAGGACTATAAATTTAATAACTCCTTGTTACTCACTACTCCCTGAGTGGACTGGATCGTCTTGGTGTGGTGTGGTTTTTCTTTATTCCTTCTTACTTTCCATTCCTATGAATTTTCTAGGATGGTTCTTCATATCTCTTTTTTTTTAGTTAAGGTCCATCC
Source organism: Torreya grandis (assembly GCA_037957365.1). Lineage (NCBI taxonomy): Eukaryota > Viridiplantae > Streptophyta > Pinopsida > Cupressales > Taxaceae > Torreya > Torreya grandis. Next base: position 4,486,322 of record JARHVA010000607.1, on the reverse strand, counting down.
CTAGTTGTCATTTAGCCAAAAAACATAACACTTTAGCACTTGAATAATGGACTATAGAAGAGACATAACTCCCATCTATTTACTAATGTGAATACTCTTAACTTTCAAGGTTATATCTTAGGCCAATTACATCCTATTGTACTAAGTCAAGTCAGACAGAAGGGTAAACCAACACTAATACCAAATGTAGGCTCAATATAAACTCAAATCCCAAAGTTTGGGAAACTTGTGAGTCTGTTACAAAATAGTTCCTAAGGAATGCCGCACATTAGTGCCTCTTTGGGGATAACACCCAAAACTTGAGAATCATAACTTAAACCCACAATAGGTGATCAAGGAGCCCAAAAAGGTGGGTTTATAATAACATGCAAACATATGCATTAACATTCATCCTTAAATCATACTTGGATAGAAGAAATAAGATGTCATCTTGCAAGCATCTCCTTCATAATATCAACACCCAAAGTAATCGAGAAATAAATTGCATGCTCTATAGCCATTAAACACTCTCAAATACGAAACAACATCAAATTTTTGGAGACAATGAGTGATTAATGCTCAAAAAAATATTCAAAGATCATCAACACTCCACAAGAAAAATAACTAAAAATGAAATATCCAACTCAATATCTTAGATTCTAAAAAATAAATCTTGGATAAGAGTAATATGAAAAACATCATGTTAGGAAAAGTATCCACATAAACCAAAACCCTACGACAAAAATCATGAACCATAAGTGCCCAACAAAGGAGCTAACTAAGATCCATCCTAAACCAACCAAAGCATGAACCAAAGAATTATTACAACCTCATAATAATGGATAAAATATTGAATATAAAACTAGCCAAGCCAATGAATAATCAATCTCTATCATATAACATCATAATCCACTTGAAGAAACTTTGTGAAAGTCCACACATGCTGTAAGAAGTAACTCTATAATCAACAAACTATGCCAAAATAAAGCATAGAACTGAAAATCACCAAGCCTCAACCTTATAGAGACATAAACAAAGTGCATGAATGAACCACATAGAATGCACATCAACAACATGTAAACAAGGTCTGACCTCTTAGAAGCCACTATCAAAATGTGCCCAATAGGGTATTTCTTAAGGAATAATTTTTTTGTAGAAATGTCGGTGGGTATTTTTATATTGAAAATAATGAATCATATGAATGGTGGGTGCATTCAAAGTAAAAACATAGAATTAAATAATAATAATATATGTATGTTTTTGCAAATTTAACAACTTTATGGACATTTTATAGGAAAATTTTATATATATTTTAAAAAAATGTTCATTGGTGAATCTAAAATTTAAAATGGCAAAAAATAGTCCCAAAAAAATGCCCTGGTACCCAAGATAAAGTGTAAAAGAACAAGATTTATCCTCCCAATATTAGTGATCAAAGTGTAAAAAAGACATATCAAAATAATACTACCTACAAGCCTAGGGTGTGAATTGCCTTGCCTTGCGAAACATCCCCCCTCAAATCATACTCATTGGTTGAGAAATATCCATAGCTTATGAATTAGTGAAGATTAATATATAATAATGTCGAATAAGGATCCATCATATCATATGCACTACCATCAAAAACCCTCATCATAATCATATCATGAAGAGTGCCATAAACTTAGCAATTCAACTCACAAAAGCATTCTATGATCATGAAGAGATGATTGTATATGTATAAATAAGTTTAATCTAGGGTAATAAATCATATGTGCATCCAACCCATCTATCAACCATAAACAAATTATATGCCTATATCATCCACAAAGTAAATGGGGATGCTAACACAAAATTATCCATAAATCAACCAAGGATGGTATCTCCAATCATCAGTGTCTATATAAAGCAACCAAGGATGGTAATATAAAATGAGTAATCCTAATGTGCAAAGATGGATGCAAACCTAATAACAAATCATTGAATGTCAAAATATGTATCCCAAATCATCTAAGAGGCACTTCAAACTAACATAAGTCTTGTTATCTCAACAATAGACACATAATCAAAAAAAACAAGAATGGCCTCATAATTCCAAAAAACAAGTCAACAATAATATTAAAACAATAAGAAATGAGAGAATTGAATGTTCGAGGAAGAGGAATGAGTTCCCCTAAAACAGGAGATCATTTCAATTTTCACATATGACTCTCTAAGCAATGTCATTGAAGAGATACATCTCAAGAAGAGTCATCTTGTGAAATTAATCCATACATATCATACTTGTGCTCATCGTTCTAAAGGTCTAGTTTGGAAGACATGTAACTTGTATCAGCTACGCAATCTTATTTATGACGCAAGACTGATCGTGAGTATCAAATACTAGTATAAGTCATTTTATCTAATTCAATGTGATTAGTAATACCTTTGACATATTTTCCAAGTACACCTCATATATTTTGTATCATTTTAATTATTCTTCACCTAACACATGCTTCAAAATTCTAGTATATATAACCTTCTTTGGCTACTAGGGCTTGAACATCTTGAGAGAACTCATCATCAAAATAAGAAATATAATCTTGAAGCAAAAAAATCCTATGAAGAGTCATCATTGAAGGAAATCAGATATATATGAAGAAATCTATGAAAACACATCATCTTAACCATATTAGCAATTATCCCTATAGATACACTCCTAGAATATGTTCTTAAAATTTGATTGTTGGTGTATGGCACACTCAAGCCATTTGAGGTTATATTTGATCGTCTCCATGTCCTTCATAAGAGAATCATTGTTTGGTCCACTGCCTTCATCAAGGGTTGTAATAAAGGGATTCAACCTAGTAAGGGTACTTTTTAGCAATTTTTAAGTCAATGGTTTGAATCTCTAAACCCCTTTAAAAGGCCCAGTGGAGTGGTTTCACTAGTAAAGATTGGATGTCGCCAGGAAGAAGACCCAAGTTCAAACCCCAAAGGGTTGGAGTTCCAAAAGGATTTTTGGGAGGAGTTTTACCTAAAATGTTGTATCAAATCAAATATCCAAATTCTATGGCACACCAATGTGGTGAGGAATGGGTATGTCACACTTGACAAGTAACAGACAAAGTATTGTCTTGATGATCTTTGGATTGGCACACCTCCTTTAGTGGTCCTTAAATTCTCTTGTATCATTCTTTAGCATCATATAGTCTCTTGTGGCAAATTTAATTCCTATGGTCTAGTTTGTTGCAATATGAACACAATTTCCTTTCCTTGCCTCAACTTATCAAACTTGACTTCTCACTTCTCATAGTTATTTTTCCACTAAATTTATTCTTGGCATTCCCTTTGATTAATAGATCATCCCATTTTGAACCTAGCTATTGATTAGCTTTTATATGAGACTAGTACAAAACTTATCAAACATCAACTTCTCATTTTTCTACATTAAATTATTTGAAGTAAGAAAACTAGAAAGGAAAACATTATACGAAGGCTTTACATTTGATTAAACGATCTTGTCAACTGTGAATCATCATGCCTATAATATTTTGTACATTCCTCCAATTGATAGCTCATTTTGATCTAAGCCAAGTAATTTTTTATCTTATTAAAGTTGAAGGGGTCGAGTTAATTGAATAGTAGCTTCAATGTATCCTAACCATCCTTTGGAAAGTCGTTCCCACAAAAATAAAATGATAACTCCTGGAAGATTATTGTAGTTGACTAGCTTGTACACATCAATTAAAGCTTTTTATGTTCCGTTGTTGATCGTCCATACACTATCTTGTGGCAAATTTAATCTTTGGTCTAGTTTATTGCAAGATTAATACATATTTTCCTTACCTTGCCTCAACTTATCAAACTTGACTTCTCACTTCTCATAGCTCTTGTCCACTAGATTTCTTCGTGCCCTTCCCTTAATGATCTTTCTATTTTGAACCTAGCATTCCAAACAACTTTGATTTTTACATTAATGAGAGCATTACAAAAGTTATCAAACATCAACTCTTTGTTTTTCTACATTTAATTAATCAATTAAAGTAAGAAAGTTAGAAAGGAAGAACTAAATCTTTAGATTTGATTGAACAATCTCGATCAATTGTAAATCCTATCGTGTATAATATTTTGCACATTCCTCCAACTGAGATTGGATCATCTTGATCCAAGTTAAGCAATTTTATCTCTTGTCAAAGATAAAGGGATTGAGTTGGAAGAGCTCATAGTCTAGTTATATAACTCTCTTTTTCATTGATTGAAAATTAGCTTCAATGTAGTTGACTTGCTTGGAAAGTCATTCCTACAAAAAAACAGATGGCAACTCTCTAGAGATTATTGTAGTTGACTAGATTGTTTGCATCAATTAGAGCTTTTAATGTTCCATTGGTGATCATCCATAAGACCTTGCTCTTCAAAACGTCCTACATGATTTGTTCCCAAAGGCCAAAGTTTAGACACCATACTTGATCCTCTTGGAAAATTATGAAAACTTTGTACCTATATGTGACCTCCACAAAAGTGTAGATCTAACTTTCCATCGATTCAAACGAGATGAAAAATGAATAGTGTGACAAATTTATGGCCTCTGAAAGATTGCCTAAATTCCTTCTAAATTAAATAAGTCCAAAATTAATTTTGAAATTCAACATGAGTGTCAAATGTCCTCTTTTGCTCTGTAGAGAGAGGACCAATGAATTTTCATCATCTATTTATTGACTAGGCACGTCGACTACATTTCAATAATATTTGCTTTTGTCCAACAAATTTTTGTCACGTGTTGATTTAAGAAATTTTCAACCAATCTAAGTGTCACATGTCATCTCTTAATAGGTTTACAGAGTATAGAGTGAATTGAGGAGGATTGGTATAGTTTAAATCCCCAACCTCTAAGCCCTACAACTTGAATGCCAACAAGATAGCCAAACAAGTTATGCTTGCAACCTTAAACTCTATGTGAGGGTTGTAGCTTTAATAAAACATCAACAAGTATGATGTCTCAATCAACGACACTCCATAGTTGTCACTCTTTTAGTAGTCGCTAGTGTCACTCTATAAATGGTTCCACCCATCTCATTTTGACAATGGTCCCACCGTAGCGTCACTTTGTCAATGCTAATGTCACTCTACTAATGGTTCCACCCCAATGTCACTTCATCAATGGTTCCACCCTATTGTCACTTTGTCAATGCTTCCACCTGTGTCACTTTATCAATGCTTCCTGCCCAATGACACATTGTAGTTGATCAACCCCACTTCTATCCAAGCCCTATGAAATGGGGTAACCACTGAATCTTGGTTAAGGGCCTTACGATTCTTGTCAAGCCATCAACATGCCACAACAACTAATTACATTAATCACTGCTCTTCCAAGGTACATTTTTTGACTAGAGTCACTTGTCATCCTATCCTAACAAACTACTTGCCTTCTAAAGAATATATTTGGAAAGATTAACCCCAGATTTAGAGTCTAATGGGATTCTAGTTGAAGTGTAAAAAATAAACCCCTAATAATTTTATGCAAAATATCTAAATATGCAAGTAGTTTCATGAAACTCCCCACTTCAAACACGTGATAGAAGAATTTTGTCCTAAAATACCCTAATCTTACTTACTTGCGCATATTAGAGTTTGGTCATGCAATTAAAACCACAATTACTTCAACTGTCCAATCATAACTTCAACAAAAGCCTTTGAATAAAATGGGAATCCAAAATATTCCTGACCCTCAATCCAAACTATAACAAGCACAATAATACTCTAAGTTGACTCCACTCCTTGAGTATCTTTGATGCTTCCAAACCTTGCTAGAGCTTGGATCAACCTCTGGGATTTGCACCCTTGGTTCTAGTACCACATGTAAATAGGTTACTTTATTTCTCAAGACCTACTTTACTACCAAAACAATTTAATGTGCAACTTTCTACAGAGAATACAAATATATGACTAGTGCACAATGTACCTATAAGAATTATAGGTTGAATAATAAAAGATACACATTGCACAATTACTTGGGAAATGGCTAATTGTCTTACAAAATAGCACTAATAAAAAATTACATTTTTTAAAGTCCATCTTATTCCATCCAAATTATTTTATTCATTTCATGAATGTAGTTGAAATGATTTTGAAACCATACATAATGTGTGCAAAATGATTTGGATGAAATTTCAATGTATCTTTAAGCAAGACAATTACCCACTTCCATTTTACTTATATACATATAGTCTTCTTACCGCGTACAATTTTATCTTTCAAATAATGTAGGTCACATAGTGCAATCTCAATACAAATGTAGGCCCAACCTAAACCCAAATCTTAAAGTACTACAAACTTGCACCTCATTGAATGTACCATAAAACAACCCAAGGAACGCCACACATTAGTGCCACTTGAGCAAAATACCCAAAGCCCCAAGCATCTAAAGGAACACCCACAACCAATGATTAAGGAGCCCAGCAAGATAAGTTTACAATTACATACAAATGTACAATAACAAATACACTTGGTTCTCCCCTTCTTTGTTTAGAACCTTGACAAGTCAATTATAGGTCCCAATACACTTGTTTAAAGAAAGTAAATTCCTCATAGTTGGAAAGTTTGATTTAATGAGGTTTTAACTAACATGATACTCAAAGTCATAAAGAAATATTTGCAAACAGTCTACATTCTGATCAATGAAAAGACCGGACCATAGAGTGTTCTAGGAGAATATATATGTCTGTTAGCGGATAAATTTATTTATTTACTGAACTTTTGTGTTCATCTTACATGTTCTAATCTTACTTCTAATAGTTGGTGTTGCAACATTTGGGAGGTTTCTAATGATTGTCTTTTATTATAATGATGAAAAATGATCGTGTAATGTCTGCAATGCATAATGCTTTGACAAAAATATTTGCAAACGCCCTACTTTCTGATCAATGAAAATACTAGACTATGAAGTGTTCCAGGGCAATAAATATTTTTGTTGGCTGATAAATTTATTAATCTACTTAACTTTTGTAGCTATCTCACATCTAATCCGATGGCACACTCCATTTCTCTCTCAATTCAAAATGGTAATTATGTCCTACCTTCTCTAATGTTACGATGACATCAAAGTTAACATGCAATTTACATTCTGAATTACTCAAATTTATTCTCTTTAATATTTGCAAATTTAGGAATAAGAAATATAAACTAGAGAGCTTAACCAAATACTCAAAATTATGATAGACTCAAAAAATCAAAATTAGTAACTCGCCACAACAGAAGGTAATGTAATAAGTTGAGAACAATTAATAAGGAGCTTCGGAATCCCTGCATCTACGAACTTGAAGGAAAAAATGAATCTAAAATTTGCTGCAGGCAATTATTACTCTTAGCCAGCCAGCTACAACAAAGTAGTATATATGGTTCTTTAAGCAATTCAAAACAGAGAATATGATAAACTTCTAACAATTCATCCTGCATCTTTAGAGACCCCGCCAATCATTCGTGAGGCTAAATATGTTGGGAGTTTGCACATAACAATATAAAATCTTCACATCTTGAACATATCCTAGTCTTAAAAAACCCTGGATCTCAACATAAGTACTTAAATCAGTTTACTCTAGTAAATGGAGAGGCCCATAAATTCGCTAAAATAATGTTTACAAAAAAAAATTACGTCTTAAAGGATTTGCTAAATGGAATGGTAACACCATTTCCCATCGGACCTCAGATCCAAAGTAACATTTGTAATTTAATAATTAGCAAAAATGGGTAACATGGCAGCACGTCAACAACACTCAGACCCTAAGAGATTAAAGTGGAAAATACGCATGAACACAAACAAGTCATTACCAGTCACTGGGAAAGAAGGTACAAAAGATTTTCAATTAGGTGGTTGGCTCACGAGTTCCATCAAATCAGAGAACTGCTGCATCCTGTTTGACGACTGCTGCCATATATAACCCAACTTGAGCCATACTCCAGTAGCATCGATTGACAATTGGACTATGCAACCAAAACAAAATTTTGCTGCCATATGATACTTAATCCAAGAAATAAAACCAAAGAAGTTAAAGCCTCTGTAATAGAAGAAAAAGATGAACATTAAAACTACACAATATAGTGATAGCCAAGCTTTTAAAACTTCTGAAAGGACGGACTGAAAACCATAACTCAGCCATCGTAGCCATGTCAAGATAAACTGTCCTGAACAAACCCTTGTTCATAACAAAAGAATTAGGTATTTACTCATAGATTCAAATACAAAATACACAAGACACATGCAACTTCAAAGAATTCAATTGACTATCAGTGAACAAGAAAAAACTACTGCTCATCAATGAATAAAGAGGATAAATGAATTGCCTATAGCATCGGCTCTGACAAAGATTCATCAATACAAAACAGTTTGTCAAATTCTTACTACATTGGAAGCCCACTTTAGGTTGTGAAACAACATATCAAAATGCATGACACGACAAATGCCAAATATAAGGCTCCAAAAGCCTGGAGGCCCCCCTGCCAATCACATATACACCATTTTTCCACCTCGTCATTAGAAAATAGTATCATCAAGACTCCATAATAATTTGCGGCTAGCAGCAGGAGGTGCCAATCCAGGAATATCACGAATGTTCTTGTTCTTTGGGTTCACAATCTGAAATGTTAACAGTCCACCAAAATTAAGTGCACCATATAAAACTTGAATGAAATATCATGGTTAGTATAAAACATGCCAAATGAATCAAACTCACCTTAACAATAATTATAGCTACTACACCACAGACAATTAAAAAAAGAAAGGCCATAATACAGCGATCTGTGGCCACCTGCAAGAGGCAAACGACAGGTAACTCCAAGAAATCTATACACAAGTTATACAAAACTTAAACAATACATTAGATTGCATGCAACCGGACCTAACATAAAAGTGCACACACCTGTCTCCCAATCTCCTTCACCAGCTGTGAAGCCTTTTTTATTGAGAACTGAATTGTATCCAGCTCATTCACAATCTTGCCCATTTGTTCCGTCTGAAAAGCTCACACAAACCACCTTAGCAAGAGACGACAAAATTTGCTAATATGCACATGCCATTCAGATGATAAAATACACAGCAAGAGAAGAAACAAATATGAACAAATAATAAGATGGGGATTAACATCACTTCATGGCCCTTGCAAAATACAATTCAAATATTGTGTTCATAGAAGTGTGCCCTTGTATCCTAACAAAAACCTCATTGCGAATAGTCACAGTCCCCCAATAAAACATTATCAGAAGAATTTCCAGTGGATTATGGGCCCCTAACCTGCAAACCATAGATGCTCTAATTAATTTGAAACTAAAACCATTTTACCCATGGGCTGCATTACCAAGAGCATTACTGTACCGATTCCAGCCCCCGTAGAATACATATACAACATTTTCCCTACTAAACTCTCAAGTTGTCTGCAAACCAATTAGTGAACACACAGTAGGAAAACGCTTGTAGGAGAGCTAAGAGAAACTAAACAGGAAACAAGCATCTCAAAAAAGCCTCTAGTCAAAACACTATTAAACTGTGGTTAGAAACAAATAAGCGACATTAGTGATCAAAAATGAAAAAGGCTTTTATATGTACAAAAAATAACCCCAAACATTTTGGAGACAAATCTATGTTAAAGCAAAGAAACTGACAAAATTTCTCGGAAGGCTTGGATCCCTTATCTTGAACAGTCTCTATAAATCTCTTCAAGGCTCATCGCATGAAACACCATTCCCAAGTGATAACATAATATTTTTACTACCAAAGACATAGAACACAGTCAAGCATTGAGCTGGAGGGAAAACGAAAGACCTAGAAGGTTATCATGGAAAAAAAATTAAAATGAGTTCAACTGTTCTTACCCTTCATATTAAAAATTGTTTTAATCTAGGAACGAAGTAAGGATTCCCTAAATATTGGACAAAGAGTCTTATCATTCCTCATTTTAGAATTGGAGAAAGAATAACCCAACCAACTACATAACGATTATCAAAACCCTATATATTCTTGAAAGAAAAATCAGTACCTAACTATAAGATCACAGCAAAAGGGCTAGATGTCAAGCAAGTTTTTGTGACAATCAGAGCTTAACAGATCGTTTAGTTACTTTAAGACTTGTTGCTGAAGATTGTTGAGTAACAAACATCATCCTGTGTTTCTCTGTAGAATTTAGAAAAGCTTCTGACACCGTACCTAGAGAAGGAACTCTTAAAAAGAATGCAAGATTTAGAGATCCCTTATGACTTGAGAGCAATTGTCTCAACACTTAAGGAAAAAGTTTCGGCAAAACGCATTCTCCAATCGTTTGGTCAAAAGAAACTTATGAGCAGTTGTCTCAACCAAAGAAATGAGACTCGGACTTGGCAAGCCGATTTTTGACTTGGACTCGGACTTGGCAACGAAACTAGGCAAATTTAAAAAATCATTAAAAACAGCTAATTCTAAGGACGGGCCTATTACAATGCATTATTGTCAGATAAACTCAAAATACACTCAAAACTAATCAATTCCGTGTATACACAAAGAAGTAAATAATGCAATATTGAATATTTGAAGTCAACATGCAATGGTAAATAGCATCAGATTCATGCCATTTGAAATAGACACAGCACGATCAAGTTTCATTTCTTGACATAGAAATTGAATGAAAAGAGCCTTTGTTATGCCAAATACCTGATAAAGGGCAAGAGAAGTGCAAGTTATAATCTGCAGACTGACCGAAGCAGAAACAAAAAAATTATTCTTGCTTTCTCGTTGTGCATCATATCAACAAAAGTTTGGAAAATATTACAATTGTTGAGTTAAAGCTTGTAAGGTCTTGGCTGCATTTTATTACTGATAAATGTATAACGTGCAGCAAAGCATTCAAGCCAACTGTTAAGTTGTCTAGTCTCATGGCATGCTTGGAAAGCAACAATGAATAATGATAAACAAATTCTTAAACAAAATGGAACTGTATAAGATGAAAGAATTTTTCCATTAGAAAATGCATGAAGAGGGGAACACAATAACCGAAGTAAGTTGTTGTTGATATTGTTCAAACTCTCCTTGATGAATTTGACCTATGGATACATGAAAATTAAATGATTATTGGTAAGTTGTAACACGCTGAAGAATTATAGGATGTCCTTGTAGAAAATTTATATCAAGCCCAGATCTCAAATTATGTATCTTGCTTTGGATTGACGTGCACAGTAACCAATCACTTGATTTACTATTAACAAGTTATATCAGAAGCAATCAGAAAACAGGTCTGGACCATGTAAGATATTACAGAGATTGTGTTAAAGCAAATAAAGGCTTGTCTTGAGAAGCGAATAATACTCTGACATATTAATTGTTTCAAAAGGTTTCGCACGATGAAAGTAAAGAATTTGTGGGCACATATGGAGACCAATCATAAACACATGTTCCAAAATATAAGTCATCCATGTCATTTTTTTTTATTAATATTGAAGACTGTTTAATATTTAGAAACAAGGAAAGAAAACTTGAAAAAAAAAAAAAAACGGAATCACAGATTCCATGCGCAAATAAAGGCTTGTCTTGAGAAGCGAATAATACTCTGACATATTAATTGTTTCAAAAGGTTTCGCACGATGAAAGTAAAGAATTTGTGGGCACATATGGAGACCAATCATAAACACATGTTCCAAAATATAAGTCATCCATGTCATTTTTTTTTATTAATATTGAAGACTGTTTAATATTTAGAAACAAGGAAAGAAAACTTGAAAAAAAAAAAAAAAACGGAATCACAGATTCCATGCGCAGGACTCGCAGGTCTGGCCAGACTCACCACTGGACTCGGTGATTCTGTTTAAGACTCAGTGATTCCTCTGCAGGGTGGACTCAGACTCAGAATGACAAGTCCTCGCCAGGACTCGCCAAGTCTCATAACTTTCAACACTTGATGAAAAAGGTGGGTCCAAAGAAACCTATGAGCAGTTGTCACGACACTAAATGAAAAAGGTGGGTCTAAAGAACTTTCTTGCATGTTAGGTGTTAAACAAGATTGTCCGATTTCCCCTAATATCTTTGGTATTTACCATAGTCCCCAGGAAACTCAGGTTCAATGACACAGGCGCGATCTTAGTCCCTGTAAACATACCCGCATCTCCCAGTGACTACAACTAAATGTAATATAGTGGGACCCTTATGCGTATACTCCCATACCTTATTCCAAAATGAAATACCCATCACAATACATGTATCACATGTCCTGCAGTGACTATGGTATTTACATAAACAAGCTACAGCAATTCTTAGATGAAGAAAAAGGTATATGAACCAACCTTAATTCTCATTCTTCTCGTTTATGCAAAAGGCATCATCCTTTCAGCCAAGAACAAAAATGACTTCAACAAGAATCACATAGTTCAGACTTTTTTCAGGTGAACACAGATAAGACTAAGATCATAATAATTAATCCTAAAAGAGCTATCCACTATAGATTTCCCTGCAATAACAAAGAGCTAGAAAAGGGGCAATAGATTTCAACCATACCGTCAATTCGGAACAATTTGCATTCAGAAAAGAATAAATTCAAGGATAGAAAGCATCAGACGGACTTGAAAATATATTTTAAGGAGGCTGAATTCTGGATTCCAGAGAAAAAGAAAACCGTTTAACCCAAATAATCTTATATGGTTGGGAAGTTTGGGGTGGCAGCATTTTGAGAGAGACCTGGAGAAAAACTGTACAAAGACAAAAACACATAACAGTAAATAATCTAAAAATTAAAAATAACATACACCATGCAATCCTAGTTTTTAAGGATGGACCAACTTCCATTGAAAGCAAACCAATGATCAAATAACTTTCTTACCAATATAAAATCTCAAACACAAATGGAGATAGACGCAGGTGATTATAACTACTGACTCAAAAAAGGTTGGATTATAGATACTTGGACTTGGCTTAAACATTGGGCCATTGATGAAGATCTCCAGCCAATCAACAATATCTACCAGGCTAAAGACTTAAAGAGGGCATCACCCATAGATTCAAAGAACAAACTTTGGAGTGTCACTGAAATGCAAAGGAGGAAGTTAAGATACCGTAGAGGCATCATCAATAGGAGGTAGAACTGTGACCAGGACTGGTTTTCAAGAGGTAGCAGTGTCGACCCCAATGCTGTATTGATCAGTCTTTAAGCATCTAAAATTGATAATGAATGAAGTCGTCATTCTTTCATTTCCATCTATGATCGATTGTGTTCTAGTTCTAGTTTCATTGCAACCATTTACCAGCCACCCTCAGGAACAAATCCATGAAACCCATCACGGGCATATGACGCAGGGGAATTAAATGGCAGGATTCTGTCATGGATATTCCAGCACAGTTTTGTGGCTCATTGAGCCCTGAATCTAACAGATTAAAGGATACCTGGAATTGTCTATGGTCTTCAATCATGCTTGATATTCTGCTCAAAAGTTTGATCACCGTTAGTGTTTAACAAGCCACAGATCCCACAGAGAGAAATGTGTCATCAAGATATTGCCTCAACTCCTGTTATATCTGAATAGTCTGGTAGATCAAATGGCTGTCTTTCCCTCAGCGTCAAAAATATTCTCAGCACAATAGAAACATGGAAAAAGTTTCAGGCTTGTCAAGTGTACATTCAGATGCTCTCCATTTGAATCAGGTTGTGGAAGTTTCAGAATAACTATTGCAGAAATACCAATGTGTGGTAGCCCAGACATAGGAAGGAAAAAAGAGGTTTGAACTTTAATGTTCTCCTTTCTAAGGTAGGTTTCTAATGTGTGGAACATAAATATATAGACATAATGAAAAAAGCATTATATCTTATGAATTCAGTAAAGTTATCCGTAATCAAATAGCATCCAGAACTGTGAGATGTCTTTTGAAAATTTAGGTTTCATGTGGGAGATCTGTTTTCAAATTTTAGTTTACTGCCATAAAGTCTTGATTATCACCCAGTTTACTAACAAGATCAAATTAGTCTCACGAATATTATATCAAGAAAAATATCAGGCTTCTAAATATAACTGGTTTTTACAAAATGATATGCACTCTAACAAACCCATCACATGTTGGAATTTTCCAACAACACTTGGTTAACTAGCTTATTCAAGCTCTTGTGATTTTTGTTAAACTAGCTTATTCAAGCTCTTGTAATTTTTGTTACAATGTAAAAATAATTTGAATTAGTTTTCAGTTGAAGCCATGAAATATATGCAGAGAAAATGCAGAGTAAACCTGCTTAAATGTCAATGTTTACATTTTTGAAAATACAGTTACATAGTGTGCATGCAGGAATTGATAACACAGATGTACCAAAAGAAGAGAAAAGAACAGAGCTGGCCATCACACGACCTTGAACAAATGATTTAGGACTTCAAAAACAACAGTTAGTAGATAATATACAGTAAAATAAAAGTATCGCTCCTTACCTGTGTTAGTAGTAGCAGCAGTAAAGGGTTCCCAAAAGGATAGTTATTTGGGCTTGATCTTGACCTATTAAAGTAATTGAAGCTGCATTGTATCATGCTTAGTAGTAGCAGCTGAGGGAAATCCTTAAGCATAATCCTCTAAGAGACAGCTGCTAATCCTTATGAAGATAGTTTTGTTTCAACATACGAAAATGGAGCGCCGACCACTATATGTTCATTTCATGGACTAGCTTGATAATTTTAACTTTGATCAAAGGTAACAAATCCACCATCTTGCATAGAAAGTATGTCATTTGACTTAACCTGTTGTTATAAATAGAATAAGACCATTTTGGCACATTCGATTGATCACCACCCAACAGTCCAAAAATCACCAGAACCACTTGACAATGAGAAAGTTTTTAAGCATTATCCTGTATAAACCATTCTGAATTATTTCTAGGTAGTTGTGTTTCAACACACGCAAAAGGATCCCTAACCACTATACGTTCATTTCGTAATTCAGGCTTTAAACAAAGGTATATACTCTATTTTTCATAAAACAAAATGGAATAATCCACCATCTAGTACAGATATTATATCATTTACCTTAACCTAATGCTATATATAGAATCTATGTCACAAGGTTCGAGTTTGAACTCGAGTTCGGATAAAAATTGCCATTAAATTCGAAATGTAAAAAAATAAAAACATGATTAAAAAAATTATAAAAAATAAAAACATAATTATAAATTTTTTTAATAATAATAAAAATAAAAACATGATTAAAAAATATATTAAAAAAAACATATTTATAAAAAAAAAAATTCGAAACATAAAAACATAATTATAAAAAAATTAAAATATATATAATTAAAAAGTCATAAAATTAAATTATAAAATTAAAACAAAATTATAAATTCAAACAAAATAAAAAACAAAACATAAAATAAAATAAAACTAAATTCAAAATTATAATCAAAATCTAAAATTAAAACATAAAATAAATTAAAACAAAACAAAACTAGTTAAAACCTAAAACCTAATAATAAATCGTCCGCTGTCAACCTGCTGCATCGACCTCATCCAATTCGAACCTGCTTCCGAAGCACACAGACATCAATATTACCCTTTGGAGTCTTAAACTGTCAAGTAATGCGCAGATATTGGATTGAATTTCTATTTGTGGAAGCGGCAACGAGGAGTAATTTTGAGCATGTAGCAAAGTCGTAGACTCAGTGAAGAGTATCATGGGCCTGTTAGGTGTTGTGGATAAGTTTTATACCCGTAGGGCCGTAAGAGTTTTGTCTCCGAGATGAAATCCATGCAATGGAAGTGGAGGAGTTAGCGCATTTAGGGCCTCGGTAGAAATTTATGACACATAAAAATGCAGACAAATACAATTACGAAAAAAATGCAGGCCTAAAAAACAACGTTTTTTCCCTTTTTTTTTTATGGCTGAATAAAAATTGGCGAATTTCAAATTTTATCTGAAAAATTGCCGTACCTTGTGACTTAGTATAGAATAAGAACATCTTGGCCCATTCGATTGACCAAGGTCACTAGATCTTTTTTTTGTTCAAACTAAAGAAGCAAATAAGTAAAGAAATCAAATCGACCCCAAAGCATTTCCATAAAATTATCTTCCATATTGTACATAAATTATGTCATTTTCCTTAACCTGAAGTTATAATTAGAATATGAACTTTTTGGCACATTAGATAGACCAAGGTCACCATGTTCAATACTCCAATAATGCACTCCATGTGGAACACAAAATCAGTACAAACGCCTTCCATTCCTCTCAAACGACTTCGATTTCAAGACACTAAACACGATAAAATTGTAAGCTGCCAAACAGTTCATAGTAATCAGAATATAATGGAATAATGGCTATATTCCAAAAGACCCTTCTAAAAGTTGAAACACAATCCATGTAAAGCACTGGGTAAAATATAAATCAGAGTTATACATTATCAGTTTTCATTGATATTTTTTGGTGGTTATATTCAATGGAGTTTACAACCGTGGGGAAGGCAGTCATTGGATATCAACTGCCTTAAACTCCTGCCCAACCCTGTAGTATCCCTCTTCAAATTCAGTGAACCTTGTGGCCACGGACCTGGCACAACCTAAGAATCAAAAGTATCCAGAGTATCTCAAAGGCATGTAAAGAGAATAGGGCAGTCCTCTTGTCTCCATTAAAAGGTGTTTGCAACAAAGTTGTTAATTTCCACAAGCTTTCCAACTACATTAGACATATAATACATAGAAATCATGGGGAACACATAACAGAAATGGAGCAAGAATGATGGGGATAGAAAAACAGATACTGTTTATGTTATCACATTCAGGCTTTTATGGAAAATATCAGTGCAAAATAATAGAAGAAAAGACGATAATTGAGGACAGAAGTCAACTTCGTAAATATTCACCTGAGCCTTTAGTTGTGCTGCAGTCTGTGCCCCAACATTTACAGTGTCTTCAACTACCTATGCATCACAGTTTTTGAGGAAGGATTCAGAAAGGTTTATAACATGCCACCATATCTACAGAAACAACAGGCAAAAGGCCCCAGCATCTTGAAATCATTTCAATAATGGATGCTGGCTCTCATAAGGATAAAAACACACTTTCTTATTTGTCTTGTTTGAAGTAGTTATTGATTGAAATACTTACTTTCTTTGTCCGATCTATGGCCTGATCAGTCTCATCCATCATTTGGTTTCCATGCCCAACAAGTTCTTGATTGCTCATTGCTGCAAATATCATATAAATCTATGATTTTTGTCACACTTGAAACCAAATATTAAATGGAAACAAACTGTTGTGTGCATTAGTTTTCAAATGATTTATAAATAATTACAAACTTAAGACTTTCAAAGTTCAGAAAGATAGGGCATAAGCCACTGATCATTATCTTAGACAGTAACAGATATGGTCATACAAATAAATAGAATGAATTAATCTATACGCCTACAACAATGTCCCCAACAGTCCAGAAAGAACCACAAAATCGACTACGTAATAATGGATGAACTGAAAATATGCCTACGGTTCCTCAGGATAGGAAAAACTTAAGTTAAATAATCAGTTGATGGAACCCTTGGTCATTTCCACAGTGTTACAGACAGCTGAAAGTACTGCATCAACGCCGCTGCTGCATTATCTTCACTAGCCAAATAAATTCATAATGCCAATTGCGGTTATACCCAAACCCTTAACTTGGTGGCAAAGAAAGGGATACACAATATAGTCTTTAATCTTAAACTAAAAAGCATGGGTCTTTCTTTTATCAATGATACAATGACATAGACAATAACCTGTAACTGAACTATAGAGAGCTCATTACTGGCAACATTGAAAGAAGACATCAAAATCAAAATTGCCAATTAAAGTCACTGACATTTAGCGGACACCAGATTGCCCAAGAATTGCAAGCATGTCTATTATAAAAGGTAATGCAAAGGTCGCAGAGAAAACTGTAAACCTAACTAATTCACTTATGAACTACTTCGGCATAGAACAAATACAGAATGTATGATAAAGAGTGATGCTTCATCGATATTCAGGAGGTGGTGAAATGCACATGACCATACATCAACAATGACAATGCATTTCTTTATATAAATGTGTTTGGTAAGGCTAAAGTGGTTGCTTAACATAATATATATATATAGCATCAGCACTTAATAATATAGCGCTGTTGTCAGTGTAACAGACCCCTTTCCAAAAGATTTTCGATGTGACAACTGGCTGATGTATTCCTTGATTTTTTCCAATAGACTCTTTCTTTAGATGGGTGCCATGTAGAATACTCAAAAAGTAACACCATCATTCCTTCATCCTAGACAATAATTGTATTCATCATATTAATGTGCATGTCTTCAGAAGTGACTTTCATTACAAGAACAAGATCATCAACGACATCATAAGTAATACTTATCAGGCCAAAAATATTAAACCAAAGACACCAAATTATAACAAGAAAATAAATTGAGGCCAGATCAGCCCAGATGTTAATTCAATTAATTGATATATTCTGAACAGCTCAAGTGGCTCATATAGTTTCTCAATTAATCAACATGTTACAAATTGTGCTGTAAAATGATCCATGTATTGATCCTACTAAAGTCCCCAACAGCCTTCAGTGGTTCAGTTTGATTGGCACCTTGTTCAAACTCTGCACGAAAATATCCCCAGTTCTAAATTTTTCGAACTGATTATAATAAATTAATCTCAAAATAGCTACACCCAACACAATTACCCATAAACAAAAGCGTTGCTCTCCATTGATGTCCTCTCCATTTCTTTCACTAAAAGGCTAATACTTTCTAATATGAGTGGAAATAAAACAATCTTCTATAAGAATTCAGAAAACAATAAATCTCTAATCCAAACAACCCTAAATTGATATCCGTTCATATTTCTGATGCACCAATAAGATAAAAGGACATTTATGAGACACAACTTCTTCCTAGTTCAATCACTAACCACAAGTGCTTTACAGACAATCCTATAATTATGGCATGATTTTGCAACGTGAAACATTAGAGCTAAAACCAAAATGCATCCTCCGCATCAAAACATGAACTGTATTGTGGAAGATCACTTGTTGAAACCTTTGCCTCCATCAAAATAGATGGCATTAGTATACTATCTGCAATAGACCTGGCTTAGCTCTCACTACTTCTAGTTGCTCTGGGCCGTCAAAGGGGAAGTGAATATGGCATTCTGATTGTCCCCAGACACCATGGGAATGGCATATTCGACAAAGGCCATTTTACCCATAAACATAGAAGCCAAAACCAACTCAAACTGTTTACACTCCATACATGCCAATGGTGTGCAAACCAAGAGGGCATTACTTAAATTGTGAAAGTCCACAGTATAAATAGTTGGGTATATTATCTAAACAGGACATATTGAAAGATTTACAAGCAGGAATCACCTCAAACAATGAATGTGAAGAGAACAACTAAACAACAATAAACCAACAACACATTCAAATACAGAAGTATTTGCATGGTGGTGCAACTTATATTCAATAAGAAGAATAGAGAAAGGTAAAAACGTGTACAAGATTCAGTAGGACTAGGAATGCAAGTTCCGATTAGAAGAAAAAAATTCCGACTTATTTGTCTAGACTGAAAAGGATGGCAAGTTACAGATGTGTGTGAATGTTAGATATGCAAAGCATGCTAACAATCTCCTATTTGATCTTCGTATCACCTCTCTCGCCTCTGATCCCTTATGGGTTGGACAGTTATAATATATATATATATATATCATTGCAAGAAGGTAATTACAACAGACGACAGTTACAAAATAGACTAAGCTTCCTCTTCTGGTCGAATGACGATTGGTCTTCTTGCAAGTGTGATCATTGGACTATCAGTGGTGAGGTTTCACTAATAGGTTCTCTAACATGGCACAGACATGGAGAGTGCCACCTGGGATGATGCATGACATAAGGGATCTGATACATGACTGCTAATTCTGGATGATCCTATGCAGTGCAAGGGACATGCACAATAGGTTGTGCGGTGTGGCAATAGCGTGTAGAGGTGCCACCAAGCTTGCCCAGGTGATGCATGATGCCTCAAGGTGGTGTGCAGGGTGTGAAGTGTAGAAGTCACCTGCATGGTGTCTAACTTTTGTGTAGCATACTGCAAGGGGTTGCAGCAACTCACAAAAATAACGCGAGGTTGCACATGTACTGCGAGATGTCGCAAGTTTGGAGAACTCAAAGTCCTTCTGAGGAGTGTGCAAGCCCGCATGAAGACTACACATGGATCACTCACCCTTCTTGGGGAGCAATGATCCCCAGTGCATCTTCGATCAATTGCGAAAATTGAACCTAAAGTTGTCAAAGGAAGTACCACTTACCCTGATTACCATATTGCCTTGCCTTAACCATTCTCAACAACTGATGTGTGCCTTAGCAAGTGCACATTATTGTCACTTCAATAATTTGATCCTTCAATGATGGGTGCAAGTGTTCAAGATCCAAATCTGAAGGATGTGTTGTTCTTAGAGGAGTTCCACTTTGAGTTCTTGGCTCAAGCAAAGGTGGGAACTAAGGCTTGAGGAGTTCCACATTGAAGACCGAAAGCAAACACAAGTACTACGGCAAGTCAAGAACAAATACGCTCTTCAGCTGCACTCAAGATGGTGTATGGACCATAGCGCAAAGGCTTGTTCTTGCAGTGTGGACCCTTTAAGCGCTCTTTCTAAAGATGCAATCAAACTTTGCCACCCACCTTGAACTCATGAGGTGGGCGGCGAATGGCATGGCACTATTTGTATTTCAATTGTTTGTGTGAGAGTATCTATTGACCTTGGTGGTGGACACCCTAGATGTGTTGCAAAAAATTCTGCACTTTGTCCACTTCCCTTTACCATGGTTGCAGCTCCATTTTAAATGGTGCACACTGGAATGGACTATGCCCTGTAGAGTTGAGCAAAGCTTTGTTATAGGCATGTTGAATGTAAAGCAGTTATCATCACAAGTGCATGTATGTACATTGTTGTACATCCACAGACGATGAACAAGTGTGTGGTTGACAACTTCCATCTGTTCAGCATATCGCACAAGGCTTGCCAGAAGTGGTTGACAAACTACAAGGCACAGTCAAACATAATGGATGTTGGTAGACCAAAATAAACCCAAACATGATTGAAGAAAGAGCATGTAATTTTCTGCACGTTGTTGCTCTTCTTGCAAGCAACCATGATGTCCATTTTAGAAAACCTATCCCTACAATAAAAGCATGATCATTATGGTGTTGTGATTGGCATCCTAGTCATAAAATCCATATTGATGGATTCACATGCCCTGAACAGAAACGACAGAGATGTGTGAAGTCCAAGCTTTGTGTTCGTGGGCTTGGCGATGCAACAACAAATGCAAGACTTGAGGTGGCACTCAATGTCTGCACACATGTGACGCCAATAGAAGTGTTGTAGCGTTGCCAATGTCTTGGTAACGCCAAAATGTCTTCTTGTCTTGGCATAATACTCCTCCCATATGAGTCTTTTGCGAGGTGCACCATCAAAAACACAAATATGTCCAAGCTTGTAAAGAAGCTTGTCGTACATGTAAAAATCCCAAACTTGTTCACCCTGAACAAAGGTGGTAAAAGCTTATTCAAAGTCCATGTCTACTGAGAAGAGAGTTACCCAATCAACAAACTTATGGCCAAGCATGTCCAACACTGTGATAAGCATGTGGAATGGCGGAAGACTAAGGCAATCTATAGTTTTAATGTCCTTTCCCTTCTTGTGCTTTATCACTATATGGAACAATTGCAAGTAATTCATTCATTTCATGTGGTGCGCAATCTCCAACTTGCTCTTCATATGTAGGAACCAAGGTGTTATGATCAGAATGAAAGTCTCATTTCCCAAGATGTCGAGACACCATTGCTTCACTACTTGCACAATAGTGTACCACTCTTTCTCATAGGTGGACTATTATTGAACCGTGTTGTTGAATGTCTCTAAGCAATAGCGACCAGATGTCCATGTTGTGTATCGCTTTGACTACATAGTAAAATGCATCGATGTGAATCTCGAAGGATTGAACAATGTCAGGAATTGCCAAAACAGAGGATGCGCAGAAGCATTGTTTGAGCTCCTCAAAAGCACATTGTTGTGCAAGTGTCCAATGGAATGTTGCTTTGGCATGCATGATATGACTAGGAGACCATGTTATGTGCAAGAAACCAAAAGCAAAACCCATCGTAAAAGCCAACAAGTCCAAGAAAACTCCTCAATTCAATGGGATTATGCAGAGTTTGCCAATCTTGGAATACCTTGATCTTCCTTGGATCTACATGGATGCCCAAGTATTGAATCTATGCGGCACCAAATGTACACTTCGCTAAGTTGGCTTGCAACTTGTGTTTGCACGCAGTGTCTAAGATGTGCAAGATGTGTTGCACATGCTCCTCCCAAGTCTTGTTGAAAAAAAGGATGTCATCCAAGTAGACAATTATGGAGTCCAATAGGGGCCTACATAGACCATCCATCAAGCACATGAATGTTGATGGTGCATTGGTCAAGCAAAAAGGCATAACCAACCATTCGTATAATCCTTCCTGCATTTTGAATGTTGTCTTCCAACCAACCTCAAGATGGACTAGTACCTGATGATAACCTAACTACAAATCGATCTTGGAGAAAAATTGTGCACCTCATCATTGGTCCAAGAGGTCATCAATGTGCAATATTGGGTATCGATTCTTCATCATTATCTTGTTGAGCACATGGTAGTCAATGCACAAGCACCATGTTCCATCTTTCTTTGGTGCAAGGACCATCGAGATTCAATCTTGGCATTGTTGCGGTGTGCTTGCCCCAATGTGTCAGAAATCAAGAACTCCATCTTTACATGAATATAAGGTGAGAATTTGTTGATATACTTCAACACCTTATGTTGCTTCGTCAAGTCCCTGCACAAACCAACAATTTATTCATGGAACTCATTGGTATAGCCCTCACTTGACTACTCCTTACGCTAGAACAACTGCTGGAACTTGATGTATTCATCTTCAGTGCTTGAGAGAGTAGTAGTCAACCTTCAAGACGTCAACAAATGACTTCCAAGTTTCAATGTGCTGAAATTCTTTCTCATGTTGCGCGCTGAAAATTCCCCATCAGTGGGGCACTAAAATGGACGAGCATTTTCAACACCATGAAGGTGATCTTTGTATCAATGAAACGATTGACTGAGATGTAGGCTTCCGGTTGTCAAATCCATCCATCCAATGTCGAGGAGTTGATTTTGCCTTCAAACACTAGGGTGTCAAGATTGACTTGCACTCTATAGGCAGTTCGCTACTAAAACAACGGATGCGCCAGTCGCGCAAAAGTGCCTTGTGGTCCAAGCTGCCTCATGAATTCATGAAATCAGCCAAAGAGTTTGTTGTGTTGCTTCTCGAGAGCGTCCCAATTGAGCTTTTGGACATCTAGGGATTCCTCAAGGATTATCTTCTAGGCATTAGCTATCTTACGCTTGCTACTACATTCTTCTAGATACTCTAAAACAAAACCTACTTGTAGTACTTCCTCATATTGCGCTCGCGTGTTTACAAGCATATGAGAGATCTTGCTCTTATACCAATGATCCACACCACATGGCCTAGGATGTCGATGCGATGGGCAACTTGCACTTGGTAGAAAGTTGTGTGTTGTAGAATGCACAAAAGAAAACTAAACAACAGTAAACCAACATCACATTAGAATATAATAGTATTTGTAGAATGATGCAACTTCTATTCAATATGTAGAAAAGAGAAAAGTACAGGGTATGTACAAGATTTAGTAAGACTAGGAATGCAAGTCCCTATGATCAGAAGGGGAAATCTTCCAACTAATTTGTCTAGATTGAAAAGGATGGTGAGTTACAAATGTGTGTGAATGCTAGATACACAAAGCATGCTAACAATCTCCTATCTAGTCTCAGTGTGATCTCTCGTCTCTGATCCCTTATGGGTCAGACGGTTACAATACATACATCATTGCAAAAAGTTAGTAATGAGTACAACAAATGACGGTTCCTCTTTTGGCCAAGCGAAGGTTGGTATTTTTGCAAGTTTGGCAATTGGACTACTAACATCACGGTTTTGCTGACAGTGTTTTTGACATGGCACAAACCTTGAGAATGCCACCTAGCATGTCGCATGGAAAAAGGGATATGGCATGTGGATGCTAAGAGTGAATGATCATGTGCAGTGCATGCAACATGTGCAGCATTGAGTAGTGCGCAG
Organism: Torreya grandis; assembly: GCA_037957365.1. Classification (NCBI taxonomy): domain Eukaryota; kingdom Viridiplantae; phylum Streptophyta; class Pinopsida; order Cupressales; family Taxaceae; genus Torreya; species Torreya grandis. Next base: position 4,462,215 of record JARHVA010000607.1, on the reverse strand, counting down.
AGATACAACAAGCCCTGTGCAAGTGATGCACAATGCCACAAGGTGGTGTGTAGGTTGTGAAGTGTAGAAGTCGCTTACGCAGTGCATGACTTCTACATGGCATGCTCCAAGGGATTGCAACAACTCACATGGATACTATGAGGTTGCACATGTGTTGCAAGATGTTGCAAGTTTGGAGAAATCAAAGTCCTTCTAAGGAGTGTGCAGGCCCACGCAGAAGTTGCACACAAATCACATCTTCTCAGTCGTTCAAAATACTCAATGAACCACCATGATTAAGAAAATTTTATGTTTGACAAACTCATTTGTCAGCCTCTCCATGGACACTTTCGCCTGTCAATATGATTTTTCACCTACCAACCCAATCAATATCTCTTTGGACCACATAGTTGCAAATATCATGATGCCCCCTTAAATATTAGTCTTTTGATTCAAAAGCGTTGATCACCATGTCTGCTAAAACATCACCCTTGGAATGAAATTGTCACCTTCAAGACAATAATAAAATCTCTATGCACAATCCCATCAAAATTTGCCAATTTGATTGCTCCATTATCTAATACTTGATTGACTTTAGGTGGTCATGTCCATTTCAATTTTTATTTTTTCCTCTCTTATTCAATATACCAAACTTTTAAAATCAACATCCTTGGTTTCAACATGACCTTCTTAAAATATCAATGTCTCCAGCTTCGTTGGACCATTCCTGTTATACATTCAGCCATATGCTTCTCATACAATTGCCATAATCATTATAACCTTTCAAGAAAGTTTTAGTATTCCCGTACCCATGTTCACTTTCCACTATAAAAGTAGGGACTAAAAATTCCACAGAGACCCGTGTTCAACCTCTTTCCCATACATAAGTTGAAACTATGTATATATGAGAGCTGCTTTATAAGTGGTCCTATATGCCCATAAGACTACTAGAAACTTTTCCGTCCTCCATCTCACAAATTATATTTTTGCTAGATAAAGAATCTAATTAGTATCTTCCACTTTTCCATCTGCTCTAGGATAATAGGCACTGCATTTATGATGTTTTGGATTTGATCCTCCCATCATTTCATTAATACTTTATTCCCAAAAATGATTCCCTCAATCACATGTAATATTCCAACCACATCCAAACCGAGCAATGACATCATAAATAAACTCAACAGAACTTGTAGCTGAACTATCCAGTTAAAAATTTATTGCTACCCATTTATTTGCAATTTCTATTGCAGGAACCAAAAATCAAAATCGTCCCTTATGAGTGACTCCTTGAACGGACCCAAAAAAACCAATCCATGTCTCAAATAATTCTTTGGGTGATGTAAAGCATAAAATCTTTATTTGTCGATCTCCTGGCTCTTTGGAAAGTATCATAAATCTTAATCCATGCATGGTAATCCTCGAATAAAATTGCCAGCAATAATCCTGCCAGTACTAATCTCCCATAGTATCATCAGCTCCAACATTGTTTCCTGGCTTTCTTTATGATTATTGATTTACTTCAGTGTTTTAATTTGGGACAAGGGCGGGTTGCGCGGGTCGAATGTCCCTCTGATTAAATATTAGCTGCCCTCTTTATAATGTGAGAGTACACAATATTTTTTTTTAAATCATCTAGTAAATCATTATTCACCCCACTATGATATTCGCTCAAAGAGATTTCTAATAATTGATCAGCTGTGACTGGTACTTTCATAAGACATGACAGAATAAAAAAAAAAAAATTCTTTCCACAAAACCAACCATCTAGCAATTTTCCCATGAAACACATACGGGTATGGGTACAGGGAACACCAATGTTTTTGGGATCCTGAAGTATGGCTCGTTTTGGAAATGTCCATACATAAAATATTTAAGAAAAATTTAGAATAACCATAATATCAATGTTATGTGTATAATTAGCATTAAAATAAACAAAAATTAACAAAACACTACATAATTCAAAATCTCGAAGGTTTATAAATTATGATTTATGATTCACAATAAGTTAGTTCTCTCTCTTTATATATAGTATAATTAGCATTAAAATAAACAAAATTTAACAAAACACTACATAATTCAAAATCTCGCAGGTTTATAAATTATGATTTACTATTCACAATAAGTTAGTTCTCTCTCTTTATTATATATATATAATAAAGAGAGAGAACTAACTTATTGTGAATAGTAAATCATAATTTATAAACCTGCGAGATTTTGAATTATGTAGTGTTTTGTTAATTTTTGTTAATTTTTTGTATATATATATATAAATTTATAATAACCATAATATCAAATATCAATGTTATGTGTATAATTAGCATTAAAATAAACAAAAATTAACAAAACACTACATAATTCAAAATCTCACAGGTTTATAAATTATGATTTATGATTCACAATAAGTTAGTTCTCTCTCTTTATATATATATATATATATACAAAAAAGAACCTTCAGCAGACCCAGTGGAGGGTTCGTCTCAAAAATAGCATGGAAATGTCAGGGCCTTCCTGAAAAACATAGTAAAAGTTTTCTGAAACATTTCCAGGCAGGATCTGCAATTCTGAAGAACCCAACACGTTTCTTGGGAAAACCAAAACTAGTATCAGTACCATAGCCCTTCCAATTTGGGTATGAAGGGGGTTCTCGAAAATCTGATAATGAAGCTTATTTGTTAAATAAGCAAAGCCCAATGATCAAGATAACCTATGAATGGACCGACCAGCACATATTATAAAGCTTTTGCAAGGAACAAACAATTCATAACATTTCTCTGTGGTCATAAAATTATTTTGTGTATTTGATACCAATTTAATTGCAAAATAAAGATGAACCTAATTGGTGTAAATTGTGGGATAAAGTAGATCTGATGGTGAAATTTGAAGCATATTCCTGATCCCATTTTGAATATGTCAAAATCAGTGCACTGATTAACATACCATTCAATTTTCAAACACTTATTTATTTTGACCTTATAAGGGGTGGAACAGTTAAATTTAGGAGATATAAGGGTGTAATTATTTTTTGTCAAGTCCCAAAATCATCAAATTGTAATCGGAATATGTTTGGTGGGTAAACGCCAAACCCTGATAGCATTCCTAGATTGTTTTTTGTGCCATGGCAAAAATTATAAGTTTAATCTCTGAAAACGGTCGATTAACAGCGAAAAACTACAAAGAATGGAGCTTACACAAGGAAAACACACTCATTTTTAATGACTTCTGAGAAATAACAGAGAAAGAAACCACACCACCCACCAAAGCTACAAAATTGGTCGAATACCAAAAATGTGATATGCGCGTACTCACACTGCTAAAATCATCATGCATTGCATAGGCGGTGCATGGAAAGCTTGGATAGTGTTAAAATATTTGGATGACAAACAACCTGCCTACAAAAAGATTGATCTCTTAATGCATTTGCTTAATAACAAGCTTAGCACTAAAAAAGATGTATTTCAATATCTCTCCCACATGAAAACTCTAAAACAAGAGTATTTTACTACACGTGGTAAGATCGATGATGGCATGCTCCTATCCATAACTCTAAATGGCCTCAATTCTTCTTATACCAACTTTGTCTCAATGTTGCAGCTTATTAGTGATAAGCTCAATGGAGCAACATTTGACTTTGTGAGTTGTTGACTCGGCATGAGCGACAATTAACAAAGAGAAAGAGTACACCTACCAAAGAAGCTCACTATACAAAGTCCAAGTCACATCACAAAGATCATCACCATGTACAGAGACAATTTCAGAAGCACTCTATGAAGCATTCTTTGAGACACTCCAAGATCTTCGAAACACAGACATCACCACAGGCACTCTTCTCATTCTAGTGGTTCTTCCCATGATTTAGCTTCTTCTAGATCTCATCAACATAGGAAAGAGCCCAGATGTTTCAAATTTGGTGGTATTAGACATGTTGCAGAGGTATGTCCTTGACAACCCCACTCTCCCCACAAACAGAAAGTTGAAGCAAATTATGCAGGGCATTCTAGTGGCACATTTCTAGCTATTCCAATTATTCAGGTTATTCTAACACTTCCTCTGATCAAGAGGCATCTTATATGGCCGAGGTCTATGGTCCTGATGGACATAACAACATATTTTGAGTGATCAATGATTCCCCCATCTTGTGAGCTACTAGGCTCAAGACTGAGATCTGTTGTAGTAGCATTTTTTGGCTTGTGTTCTTGCTTTGTTCCAGTTTTGGCTTTGTATCCTTGATATTCATGACATGAAGCGCATAGAATTGTTTAATTTTGTTTTTCTTGATGCACAGTGTCTCACCTCTCGCTTGATAGGGGGAGAAGATATAGCATTGGTTGGTCTTCGATCAATTGTCGGTGACAATACGAGTTGACAGGGGTGCTAGCACCAACAATGTTGAGCAAAGGTTGTCAATGATTGTTGGGCAATCATGAGATGTTCCATACACAGTATAGGTTGGTCACTTGGACGGACTTCTATGTGGAGCCTTATATGGATCGATGTAGTTGGACAGGGTTTGATCATGTTTGTTGGGATCATTTATGATCCAAAGTTGTTTATTAATTATTTTGTTTTATCTACTCTTAGTTGCTCGGGTTGTTTTACCCCTTAGTTGGTTTTTGTAACCAACTCTCTCTCTCGTATGCTTTATAAGCTTACCTATTGTACAAAAATAAAACAAACTTTTACATTGCATACATTGAATATTATTTGTGTTATCTTCCTCCAAGATTGAGGCTTGAACAGTGGTATCAGAGCCACGTAGGAGATGGGAGGATTGAGAGATAGGTACGGACTGAATTGGACAGTGTAAGATGCTTGAAGGTCCTCTATGATGCAATAAACAACGGTGGCTGCTAGATAAACTAGAACAGTTGATGAGAAGGATTGTTGATGCGAAAAACTAGGTGAAAGTGTCCAAGCTTGCAATCAAGTGGCGTGCCCAACAAGGAGTAAATCCTTCAACTATACAATGCAATCAAGTCTACAATCGTGGCTTGCTTGACAAGGTGAAGTAAAGCGTATCATTTTTTATTTTTTACCAGGCCGTGATATACACTTTGATTTTTCCACCAGATTTCTTTTTGTCTAGGGCAACATGATTTTGCCAGGGCTTCAATGTCATCGCAAAACTGTTCAAGTTTCTGATTGCACTACCCAACAAAAACTGACTTCCACAATGGATAAAGATTTGGTTGTGCGGCTGTCAATAGGAAGCTAGCCTATAAAGCAAGATGACGCAAAATGGAAATGTATATTGCAATTCAGAGGGAGTCGCTAAATGAAGTTCTTAGAAGAATTAATTGATTCCAAAGTCCAACGCAGTTTTGTACGGCGCGCGAACTGCATACAATAACTACGTCATTTCAAACTCTAAAATTGGTGGGGCCAGCAAATGACAAAGAACAGTAAAATAATTGAGTGAAAAGTTTTTTTACATATGTAAATTTTTTAATTTCGTTTTTCATCCAAACAATCCAGTTTAACTACGATTTGTTGCCTTCATATGTTCAAATTCTTTGAAGGCCACTTGGATAGAATATTTTCTTAGTCACTTGCTACCAAGGAGGTATAGGGATCAAATCCCATTTGTATTTCTTTTGGTCAAAATTATTTTTTGCCATTATTTTTATAAAGGGGTTATAAGGATAAAACAAAACAATGAAAGGACAAAGTTAAATTTTGGAGATATAAGGGTGTATAAGGAGTTATATTATTTTTCATAAGTCCCATAATCTCTTGTAATCGGAAGCTATTTTGAAGGTAAAGGCAAAACCTTAATAGCATTCCTTATTTTTCGACTTCGTACCATGGCAAAAATTGTAAGTTTGATCTCGGAAAATGAAAAATTGTCACCTAAAAACTACAAGGAATGGAGTAGGAACATGGAGAATACACTCAATTTTAATGACTTATGGGACATCACAGAGGAGGAGACCACACCACCGATTGAAGCCAGAAAATTGGTTGAGTACCAAAAATGAGATAAACGTGCACTCGCATTGTTAAAAGCATCTTGCATTGAACAGGTTATCATTCATATAGAAGCGGTTAAAAGTGGTGCATGGAAAGCGTAGAAAGAATTAAAGGAACTGTATGACAAACAACCTACCTATAAATAGAATGATCTCTTAATGCAATTGCTTAATAACATGCTTAGTATTGACGAAGATGTATTTGAATATCTCTCCTGCATGAAAACATTGAAACAAGAACACTGCACCACTGGTGGTAAAATTGATGATGACATGTTGATTTTCATTACGCTGAATGGCCTTAGTTCTGCATACACCAATTTTGTTGAAATGCTACAACTTAGTGATAAGCTTAATGGTGCCACATTTGACTCTATTTGTGAGTTATTAACTCAACATGAAAGACAATTTACAAGGAAAAAGAGTAGACCAACTGAAGGCTCACTATACAAAAAACAGGGCCCATCACAGAGATCATCGTCATGTACAACGACAGTTTCAGAAACACTCTGAGTCATTCTCCGAGGCACTCTCCACACCATTCTAGACGGTCTCCATAGCATCCACATCAACATTCTCCAGGGTCTTCCAAACGCAGGCATCACCACAGGCACTCTTCTCATAGTGATTTAGGTTCCTATGGATCTCACAGACACAAGAAAGAACCCAGATGTTTCAAATGTGATGGTATTGGACATCTTGCAGATGTATGTCCTCGACAAACCCATTCTCCACACAAAAAGAACATTGAAGCAAATTATGTGGGTCATTCTAGTGGCAGATCTTCTGATTACTCTAGTTATTCAGGATAATCTGATCAGAGGATGTCCCTCATCGCCGAGATCTATGGTCCAGATGGACCTGACAACGTATTTTGAGTGATCAGTGACTAAAGGTTGGAGGATCAATACGAGGCTAGAGGACTATTCCCTTCTCTAGTTATATATTCGCTTGAAGTTTGGGATTATGCTTGAATAGCAATTTTGGTAGTAGTTTGCTTCTTTCAGTTTTTCCCAGTTTTGGCTTTCTCTCATTTGCTCTTCATGACATGGAGCAGGCAATTTTAGTTGATTTTGATTCTCTTGGTGCACAACGCCTCACCTCTCCCCTGATAGGAGGTGAAGATATTGCATTTGTTGGTCTTTGATCAGTCGTCAGTGACAATACAAGTTGATAAGGGTTGCTAGCACATTCAATGTTAAGCAAAGGTCGTCAACATTTGTTGGACATCAGGGAGATGTCCCATACACAGTACGGGTTTGTCACTTGGACGGGTTCCTATGTAGGATCTTATGTGAATCGATTTAGTTGGACATGCTTGATTGTGTTCCACTACAGTACGGTACAATGATCATAGGAGATGAGTAGACTTTGATCATGTTCATCAGCATTTTATGCCAAACTCGCACGGCAGGTTCCATATGGAGCGGCATCGATTTTGATCAATACTAGGAGGTGCAATGCACTTGTAGTTGCATCTAGATTTTCTTTGATGACTTCAAAGTCATTACTCCATTTCTTTCATCACCCCTTTGGATCAAGGGGGAGTTTGTTGGGATCATTTATGATCCAAAGTTGTTTATTAATTAGTTTGTTTTATTTACTTTTAGTTTCTCAGGTTGTTTTACCTGTTAGTTTTTGTAACCAACTCTCTCTCGTATGCTTTATAAGCTTCCCTGTTGTACAGAAATAAAACAACCTTTTACATTGCATACATTGAATATAATTTCTGTTATTCTTCCTCCAAGATCAAGCCCTAAACAATGTTCTACTACAGTACAGTACAGATGATCACAAGGGATGAACAGGGCTTGACCGTGTTCTTCGCTTTTTATACAACTCGTAGGGCAGGCTTCTTTATGGAGCGACATTGATTTTGATTGGTACCAAGAGGTACAATACACCAATTGCAATTGCATCAGCATTTTTTTGATGACTTTAGAATCATTGCTCCAATTCTTTCATTTTCTATACCCCTTTGGATCAATGGAGAGTTTGTTGGGTCATTTATGATCCAAAGATTGTTTGTTTACTTTATTTAGCTTGTTATTAGTTTTGTATTTATTTTATTTGTTTGGGTTAGTTACAACCCATTGGTTGGTTTCTACAACCAACCATTGTGAGCTTATAAAAGCTTACACAAAACATGTAAATAATAATGCTTTCATATTGAATAAATTTTGTCTTATTTCCTCATATTCCTGGAAAAACATTCAAGTCTTATCTAACAACATAATATAGATGCATATATTAAGTTAATGCACAAATATATCGTCGCTAATGCATAAATGAAGAGTCATTAAGAAATGACTTGAAATCTATGGTCGGCATCTCACTAAATATGAACATTATAGCCAACATAGCACTGGGATGGGTGACATCCCAAGAAATCCTAGAGCTTCGCCTTGTGAACATCACCCAGATGCAATGAGTGCCAAGTGGACCATTAACGTTGACAAGAGAGCCGTTTTTGTGAACCACTATTCATGAAATATGGGTCCAATGTAGATTGACTCAAAAATACGCAATTGAATCCCAAAAATCATATTACATAATGATGCACTACAAAATCCCCAGTTTTATAGAAATCAAAGAGCTATGGAGTTGCACAATGAGTAGTTCATAAGACAATACTTGTTGAAGGCTTTGCAAATGGGGTAGCAAGCTATGTGGACTTAATTGTGGGGTAAACTTTGTAGATAAGCACGCTTGAGTTAGAGTAGTATTGGGATGTGTGACCTCCCACAAAGTCCCCATGTTTCTGATCCAAGTGGTAGTTTGGAACAACCTTTTGACAGAGTACAAAAAAATTAGAATGCCACCTTGTGGGGTCATAACTCCTTCACCGTAACTTGAAATGAATCCATATTAAATGGGTTGGAAAGCTTAGAACATGTACAACATGGTTAAGGCATACAATTTCATTCAAATAGCTCTAAAATCAAAAATTACGAAAATGTAGAAAATGCCGAAATTTTTAGAAAACCAAAATTTTGCAATTTTATGATTTCCAAGTCACAACAAAACCTCTCAACTTCTCGAGGGAACACTTGTCACAACCTTTCACATTCCAAGTCAAACTATTTCATATTCTATTTTTAGACCGATCATTTCCTACCAAAATTAGATATAAATGAATTGTCATCCAAACGTAAAAATCAAATAAACTCAACTTCTTGGGGGAACACTTGTCGTGACTTTTCACATTCCAAGTCGAATTATTTCATATTCTATTTTTAGAGTGATATTTCTTGCCAAAATTAGATATAAAGGAATTGTCATCCAGACATAAAAATCAAAAAAAGGGCCTCATAGCTTCACCTCTCTTCTCAAAGATTGCTACCCTCTTGTAAATTACTCTTGACTTCAATAAAGCTTCATTTACAAAGCAATATTGTATCATCAGTGTGCCAAATTCTTTGATTGAGTTCATAGTTTATATAGCACAATAAATTTCCATAAATTAGTGTGTTGTCTACCATACTCCAATTAAAATCCAGATCAGCTTCACCTTGTGAACATCACCTAGATGCAATGAGTGCCAAGTGGACCATTCATGCTCATGAGAGATGGGTACTCATAAAATATGGGTCAATGGAGATTGACTCCAAATTAAGTAGTTGAATCCCAAAAAATCATATCACATAATGATGCACTATAAAAACATTAATTGTACAAAAATGAAAGAGGTAGGGAGCTCGATAATAAAAGGTTCATAAGGCACAATAATCGCTAAAGGTTTCGCAAATGCTGTAGCTAGCTAAGCAAACTTGATTGTGGGAAAAACTCCATGTTTGTGTAGTATTGGGACGGGTTACTTCTAGTGGAAGTTCCACTACTTCACCCTTGTGAGCATCACCTAGATGCAAAGAGTGCAAAGTGGAACGATTGTGGTTATGAGAGATGGGTACCTATGAACCAGTACTCAAGAAATATAGGTCAACATAGATTGACTTGAAACTACGCAGCTGAATCTATTACATGTTGATGTATTGCCAAAACACCAATTGTATAAAAAGGAAAGAGATAGAGAGCTCCATAGTGAATGGTTCATAAGGCACAACACTTATTAACTTATTTGTAGTAGCCTTGAATTGGAGACCTCCCAAGAAGTCGTATGCTTCACCCTTGTAAGCATCACCTAGACGCAATGAGTGCCAAGTGGACCATTCATGCTCAATATAGATGGGTTCCTATGAACCACTACTCATGAAATATGGGTCAATCTAGATTGACTCCAAAACTATATAGCTAAATCCCAAAGAAATCATATTACATAATGATGCATTGCATAAACACCAATTGTATTAAAAAAAATTGCCCTTGGAAAGTTGCAAGAGCATTACAAAAACCAAAGAACGTTATGTTATATGCATATATGCATTGTCTCGAATACCAATTGGACCCTTAATGCTTTATTTCTTTATTTACCGAAAACACAATTGGAAAACCCCAATCACTGGTTTCTATGTTAAAATAATAATGAAAAATATTTAGCATTTCTTTTCTAAGGTACCTGGTTACAGCTATGAGTACAGCAATTCCCCTTTTTTGAGACCTAGTGCTCAATACAGATTACATCCATACAGAAAATAATAAACGAAATAAATAAAACTAGCCATGATATCAGATTTTATATGCCTAAAATAGACAAAAAATAGCGAACCACTACCGATAATTGATAGTTCAAAACATCAAATGCATCATGACATGTGATGTATCACACAGAGGTTTATATTATCTGTTCAAAATACAAAAACAGCCAACGGTTATAGTCAAACTCAGGAACTACATGAACAAATCATCATATTGCTGTTCTTTGGAAACATCCAAATAAGCAATTGGTTCATTAGTACCGAATGCAATATGACTAACTGCAGTGCCACTCCCACTAGCTTCGATATGCTGCTCCTGCGTTAAATTTTATGTTTAGTTAGTTGTGTTTTTTATGTTTTATATTGTGTTCTTAATTTTTTTTATCTTTGGTTTTTTATATTCTTATTGGGTACACCCCGGCCATACCCAAGAGGTACCCGGACCGATACCAGTACCAAAACCATATGAGGCCCTCCAGGGAAGTACCAAATAACATAAATTCTTTTATACACCCTCTCAGCATGGTACAAACCTAGACATCTTTTTACATGCACAAAATGAATTCCAATTTTAATGTTTTTCCCATGTTAATAATCTAAGGAAAAATATTAAGACAACATTATTTAGATCAACTCTTTATAAGGGGTTTCCAAGAACATGCAGTCCACAAGTTGGGCAAACAAGAAGGCAGATTTTAACGATTTTACCTATTATATTTCAGTTTTGGACCATAAGACTTCTATTGTTTAGTACAAGCATAGCTAAGCATTTAAATCTCTATTGAAGTGAAATATTTCATTTGTGGAGATTTTTCATATATGAAAAAAAAAAAAGTCTTGGCAGACTTTAATAAGGAAGGCTTCCCCATAAAGAAGCACCTATGTTTTAGCCTTTAGCCAATCCCAACAGTAGAATCATAATTCCATCTTTCAAGGGAATAGTGCTGCTAAAATTTCTATATGCTACACTGAAAATCCCATAGAGAAATCTGTAGTATGAGGAAATATAACCAAACTATTTAAGAACAATAGAAATCAACCAAATATTCATCATCAAAGAGCATAATGTATAATTCTCCAATATGGACAGCAACATGACTTGGAGAATACCATACTGAGCTCCCAAAATCCACCATAATGCTCGTCGATTGACAATCACGTGGTCAATCACAACAGCTACATTGATAGGACAACTGTCCAACAACCATATATAACTGACCCGTGTCCAACCAACAAAATTAAAAATTATCACCAGTGCATTAACATGTGTTCCATTCTAAACATAATCATTATTTAATGCGAAACATAACACTTCTTATTACTATTGTATTTCCTAAGCCAACAAAGTCTTCCATAGATGTTGAATTTACCCAAAAATTACAAAAGTGTGATGTCCTTAAATCTTTCAACTACAAACTTCAGATTAGTCATTGACAAATATTCCTATCAGAAAATATATTGAAAATGTTCTTCCAGTCCACTCTGCTGCAATCTTCTTCGGCATTAACATGGACATTGAAGCCACATGGCAATATAACGATGCACCCCTAATATTGTAAACTTGATAAGAATGAAATATCTATGTCTATTATAACAATTGTTATATATATTTTGAGAAAAGGAAGACGGAAATGATGTGCATCTTCAGCTTATGGATGGGGATAACCTTGGATCCTAGGCCTTACTCTTATCAACCTTCCACATTCACGGAATTTGATGGAATAAGATCCCTTAAATCTTTCCTTTACCCACAATTTAATTTAAGAGGGTACAAGATCCTAATGCTGAACTTGAAACCCAACCGTATTAAATGACAAAATGGAAACCAGAAAAAGTAAGATGTTGCAACTTGCAATAATAGAAATTGTAAATGCGTATTTTCATAAAAGCAAACAAAATGTGCAAGCAAGAATCGGAATAATGCAGAGGGGAAGGGAAAGAGTAAACGGAGAAAGCAATGAATGGAAATGACTATAAAGTCTACAACAAAAAGCACTTTCCCACCAAGCCTAAAAAAAATGACATAAAAATTTGAGTCAATTAAAACAGTAGCAACAATTATTGTAATTTGTGTTATTACTATTTAGACCATTGATATTTTCCTTCACCTCACATTTAATTTAACAGGGTACAAGATCCTATTGCTGAACTTGAAACCCAGCCTTATTAAATATGACGAAATGGAAACCAGAAAGAGTAGATGTTTCAACTTGCAATAATAGAAATTGTAAATGCGTATTTTCATAAAAGCCAAACAAAATGTGCAAGCATGAATAAGAATAATGCAGAGGGGAAGGGGAAGAGTAAAAGGAGAAAGCAATGAACGTAAATGACTATAAAGTCTACAACAAAAAGCACTTTCCCACCAAGCCTGAAGAAAATGGCAAGAAATTTGAGTCAATTAAAACAGTAGCAACAACTCTTGTAATTTGTGTTATTACTATTTAAACCACTGATATAAATTCATTTATCTTCAAGACTTGAATATAACTTTTTTTTATGCAATAAAATCTGCCATACCAGACACTGCCTTTAGGCTTTCAGAGCTTTAGTCCACACCTATGGATGTCCAAGACTTTTAAAAAAACAACAGGGAAATATCTATGGTTTTATATTTCCCAATTTATTTTCCATTTGAAACTCAGCATCAAGTTCTTGTGAAAGCATTTCAACCCCCTATCCCCCTCCCAAGGTCCCAGTGCTCACAATATGAAGCTGTTTTAGCCACACATTTTTTAAGAGCTACATAATAGTGTTTAAAAAGGATTCAATTCACGTATTAAATAATGGGTATTTAAAAAGATCAATACCATCAATATCATGCAATCCCAATAATAAATGCAATATAAGTGGGATGCCATTATGTAAGCATTTGCCGCATTCTTACATATGATAAATGCCTCCCCAAAAGCTAAAGGACTTTGAGCCTAAGCCACACAAGACACTACAAGCTGGCAAGAAAATCATCTTTACATAGACAATTTGTGTTCGTATAGCCTATTTTACTGAGTAAAATTTGTCCGATAAACTAAAGACAATAATCTCCTAATTGGAGTGTGAAAGAGTTTCCAGCCATAAGTGCTTCTCGTTATGCCAATAAAAAATAAATTAGTAGCAAATGGAACAGAATTCAATATTTGCACTTGTTTGTACTCATATTACATTGGTAAGGCCCATTCCAATCATTTACATGATAAGATTTTACTTTCAACGATACAGAAGATGCAAGAGTAAACCAAAAAAACAATTCTTACTTGATGCCACTCGGACATTTTCCTCTGCAAAGGCCTCACCACCACCGGTACCACCTTCAAAAAGATCCACTCTCTTGTTTCCAACAGAGTTTGCATACCTGCATATGTTAACTAGAGTTACAACTGAAAATGAAGTAAAGAAGCTTTAACCATCACCCATTCTGACGAAAACAAAAAGCAAAACAAATCTTTCTTTTCAGCTTAAATCCTGCTCAAATGTAAATTGCTCCTTTGCATCAAAAACTTGACTTGCCCCATGCTTAAATCCTTATAGATTTCTAGGATGTCTTATTTTACTTTTTTTATTTTTTTTCATTTTACAATAAAAATGCTACATGGAAGAATCAAAAACTCTCAGACTTTTCCACTAAAAACGTATCTATTTTACTTTTTTTTTTTTTTTTTCATTTTACAATAAAAATGCTACATGGAAGAATCAAAAATTCTCAGACTTTTCCATTAAAAACATATCTAACAATTCATAATAGTATCACATGTACCTTTGAACTATATCATGACAAAATGACAATTTAACATGAGACAATGGAAAGCAGGTGTGATGGATTCTTACAGTCAATGTGCACATTTTTGTGGTTAACAACTTATCCTTTTTACATCCTTATTTCATTCAGAAGCATTCTTGTTGATATTAACCATTGAATCGTCCCTTAAAGGTAAAATACCCTGATAATGTGGCATCTTGAGGGGTCAATGTAAGTTAAGTTCTGAGAAAAATTGGTTTGCAATGGTATGCAGATTGACAATGGCATCTAACAAGGTGAAGAACGTATAAACCTTACATGGTTATTCCATAGTGTGTAAAGAACCAATAATCTAACAAATAGCTTTGAATCTCTCTTGTCAGATTGACATAATCATGCTCATATTTGTAATTTGTAGTTAGGGCATAACCGAAGTACCACCATTCCTGCTCACTATAATTTGGAAAGAACTTGCATAATTGCTTGGTGGACTAGGGAGCATCAATGAATGTTATGCCTACTGGTATTTGCCAGAAATTAGAATTAACCCCCCTGAAATATGACAGAATTGTGGATCAGTTAGATACATCCTAAGTAGTTGGGAACTGTTGAACGTCCACATGCAACTAGCATCGGAGCTTAGAATTCAACAATTCATGGACATCCACGTGGTCGAAATCCCCGAAGCCTATGGAATGTTTACTGAGCAGAGATTAGTCCAAAACACTTAATGAATATGGCCACAAACATTTTGAATATGTGGCTGCCCTAGAGAGGCAAGGCCAATCAGATTCAGGTTGAAAGAGAACCTAAAATAAAATATATGATTACCAAATACAACACACGAAATGAAAAGATAGGTGTCTATACCCTTACCACCATAACCACTAAAGACAAAAAAGACATACAAATCGATACACAAAGTTTGTGGAACCTGCATTTTGATGGGGCCCGATCCAATCAAGGCTCAGGTGCAGGCGTAGTATTGGTCAATCCTCATGGGAAACAGTATCTTGCAGCATATCATTTGCAATTCCCCTGCACCAATAACTTGGCAGGGCCTGAAGCTTTGATCTTAGGATTACAATTTTGCATTGAACCATGGTGTAAAGGAATTACTAATGCATGGAGATTCTAAATTGGTGGTTAATCAAGTAAAGAGTAGATTCCTGTGCAAATTGTTGTATTTGATAAAGTATAAACATAGGGTTTGGGATCTTATTGAGGCGTTTGATGCTTTCATTATAACACCTATTCCTAGGGAATAGAATCAAGTAGCTGATTCTTTGGCAACCTCTGCAGCAAATCTAGTTCCTCTAAATGAGTCAGAATTACAAAAAAATCAAATAAACTAGACCCATCTCCTTTTGTCCCTAAAAACTTTGAAAACTTTCAAGTATTTGACAATGATAAACAAATTGTTCAATTTATGAGTAATACAGGAGTTTTTGAATCGTGTGTGATTAACAAAAAGGACAAGGACGCCTCTCAAGAAAACAAGATAGGAGATGATGAGATCATCAAACTCAAAGAAAACAAGATCCCAAAAGGGATGGTCTCACTAGAAAGGACCTTCAACCTAGATGCATGCACCAGACATTCAAGAGTTCACACCTGTTGATCTCGACCAAATACAAATGATGGGCCATGACTCATATGATCCAATCATTCACTATCTGTTATACGAGAGATGCCCTCCACAATTGAACAAAGAAGAGCTCTCAAGTTAGAGGCAGCTCATTATATGATAAAGAAAGGGATTCTGTATCGAAAAACTACGAAGGAATATACTTGTGTTGTTTATCAAGGGAAGAAGCTGAAGAAATCATGACCAGTTTTCAGGAAAGTTTAGGTAGTGCTCATCCCTTGGGGACCATGACAACACAAAATATTGTGAGTTGGGTATTATTGACCTACTATATTCAAAGATGAACATAATCATGTTAGAACCTATCATGAGTGCCAAACTTTCATGAAAAGGGAAGCCCATGCACTAATGCCATTCCAGCCCATAATTGAAGGACATCCCTTTGCTCAATGGGGATTGGATTTAATTGGAGTAATCATCCCTAATTCTTTAGTCGGCCAAATGTTTTTACTGGCTACTACAAATTATTGCACAAGATGGATAGAAGTTGTTGCCACCAAGAATACTATTGCAAAAGAAGTAATCAATTTCTGGAAGAGAATCTAGTCACCAAGTTTGGTATGCCAATTTCAATAGTTTTTGAAAATGGGCTTGCTGTCCAATCAGCAAAACTCACATAATGGGCTTATAATAACATCATCTTGAAGTTTTCATCCAATTACTACCTGCAAGGGAATGGGCTAGTTGAATCCACAAATAAGAATTTGGTGGATGCAATCAAGAAATCCACTAGAAAATGACCTAAAGATTCACATTCCTTGTTGTAGTACACACTCTGGGCTACTCAAACTAGATACAAACAAGTCCTTGAGTGTTCACCATTCCTTCTAGTATATGGCCAAGAACCAATAATCCCAATGACACTCAAATTACCCACATACCAATTTATGCAAGAATACATGGAAAACGATGATCGAGTGAATTAAAGATTATTGGATATTGTTCAAATGAATTAAATATTAATGGATATATTTCAAATAGAGGATGCACATGAAGAAGCTCTCCAAAACTTTGGTAAGCATGGAGACATCATCAAAAGATGGTTCGACAACAAAGCTAAAGGGAAAGCTTTCAGAGTTTCAAACTTGGTTCTGCTCTGGGATAAAGCTCATGAAAAAAAAGGGCAGCATGCAAAACTCGCCCCATTATGAATTGGTCCATACCAAATTTCAGAGATATTGGGAAAAAACACTTTCAGAATGAAAGAACTATAAGACAACGATCTATCACTTCCTGTAAATGAGCAGTAGTTAAAGTCGGTTGTGCCATCATCCATTGCTTCAATATGATCAGTGAGATGTAATTAGAGTAGATTAGGTTAGGTAGTTTAGAGTAAACTCTTTTTAGCATCTTTGTTTTGCTTTCATAGGTTCGCTTGTCTTGCTTTCATAATTAGTTGTTTCGTTTAGAAGTTTGTTTTCCTAGTCATTATATAAGTCTTGCTCAAGACAATAGCATGAGAACTGTTGATAGATCTGGATAAAATGGATTTCTAATAAAATGGTTGACCCCAACTTGGATATACCATAAGGAGTGAAGATCCTCAGAAAATTTGGTTGAAATTTAGAAAACATCAATGATGTTCTCCGGTTATTGCATGTTCTTACTATGACTGAGGTTGTTGTTGCAAAATTGTCATATGAATTAAAGAACAATTTTTTGTTACACTTGAGAAAGACTCCACGACACTTAAAACACAAAAAATTCCGAGGGGGAAAATGGATCACCATAAGGAAAGGTTGTCAAAATAGAATCTTTTAGGGATACCTCAACCTGGCGATATTGGTTCCCACATTTCTGAAAAATCAAATGATTTAATTACAAGGGAGAAACAAAACCTTTAAAGCAAAATCAAAATGCTTTCTATTATGAAGGTGATTCAGGTAACCTCCATCGAGGCTATGGGCACCCGACTGGCAATGGAGCAAGGTCTAGAGTGGAGCCAAGGGTATTTGTGTCAGGGCTATGGACATCTAGCTAGCAATAGAACAATGACCAAGCCATTCCACACCTACTAGGTCAATGGGCATTGACTCTTCTAAGATATCTACTGGTTGAATCTAACCATGGAGTCTTGGATGATCTATAAAGTCCCTTAGTCAATGAACCTACAATGTGCTTTGACCTTCAAAATTTTGTTCTTTCTTCTTGGAAATTTTTATTGACACCATATAATATAGTTGTCTTCATTTGTGTCTTTGATTCAATTTACGATATGCTTGCGTCTTCGTCTTGAACCTTAGATTTCTCCTCCTCACCTAAAAACTCTCTTGATAGCCTGACCTTGTTCCAAGGAAGATTCTTATATATTGTGCTATAACACCAATGTAGGTATTTAAGTGCCATGTGTGTGTGAGAGAGAGAGAGTAATAGTGGCACCCAATGAATTGTAAATTTAATGATATGTAATCAAGACTCACAATTCTTTTGTATTGTTGGGGTCACTTAGGTAGTTGAACTTAAATTATAATTATACAATGAATTATTGCATAATGACATTATTGCTAATTTTACCACACAAAAAAATTCTAACATGACTTCCTTGGCACCATACACTAATTGTCTTTGATATTACATAAAACTTTTTCTTGTGGATTTCCTCATTTGGATTTGTCATTTGTTTTTCAATTACAAGGTTTATGTAGACTGCCTTCTTGGCTTGATCCCTTGTGACAACCAAAATATTTCCCTTCAAATAAATGGGGCTCAGATTCACACATTTATGCTTGAGACTTGACTGATCATCATGGTCCACATGCCACGCCATTGACCCATCAAGATCGCAATTGCACTCCGTTGATCTAGTCAATCAAGTGTTTTCAAATACACATGCATCCTTACATATTTGCTCCCAAGGTTATTTGGCAATTATTGATTGTTGTTTTTCATGCACTTTCGCATCCACTTGAATCTATTGATGTCATTCCCATGATAAACTTGCTTCTCTTATCATGTTCTCTTTTATAGAAGGGTCTTCTTTGCTTATGTTAAACTTTTATGCAACTACTAATACAAATCCAAAGATTATATTGTTTGTACAAATCATAGCCTCGCCGTATGCCATTAATTATTTTGTTTAGGCATACCCACTTCGTTTTTATACATCTATCAACCTACTAATCTTTTCTTTGGTAGAAAAGGATGGTTTGCACCCCTGCTAGAACTCTCTTGTCAACACCAGTGGCGATGTCAACCATTATTGCCATAATTAAGTAATGTTAAAGTGAATTGAGCAAAGTTACATCCAGACAAATAATTTTGAGAATATCATATCTTCTTTAGCCAGTTACAAAACTCTTGAACTTTTTTCCTATTTTCTCATCCAAGGTGAGGTTTCATTCCCTTTTTCCACTTATCTTTGTTCATTTAAATCATTTACTTCCTCAAAAAGGGATTGAATCGTATTCTTCAATTTAGCTTATCTCCATCTCCTCCTCGTTGCACTCTCTATTGAACTCAAAAGTTGTGTTTGTTCTTCACCAGCTCAAGGGATTGAATGTTATACTTCAAATATGGTATATTTGCGTCTTTATTTGTCAACTCAGTTTTGTAGATTTCTTGATCCCTTTTTAGCATAAGAAGTTTCAAATGTTCCCATATGGCTAAGAAAGCATGTTTCTTCATCCCAATCCCAAACACTTTTCAATTTAAAAAAAAATTGCCACCAATAATAAGCTTTCCCCATCTCAACGTAATTTATTTACTTCCTCAAAAAGGGATTGAATTATATTCTTCAATTTGGCTATCTCCCCTTCATTATTGTTGCACTCTCTCTTGAACTCAAAAAGTTGTCTTTGTTCTACTCTTCCCCAACTCATCATGGAATTGAATTTTGTTCTTCAAATATGATATCTTTGCATATTTATTTGTCAACTCGATCAAAAAATATACATAGTTGTACCCTTATTCCTCTACTTTGATACCCTATTTTAAAATTACATCCCCATCCTAGAACCCATATCCTACGTCTTTGGTAACTATGTCAATGTGTGTGTCAATACTAGCTTAGATATCTTAAATATATCTATTTGAAAAATGTTGATATGTATCAATCTTTGCATCTTTATTTGTCAACTCAATCAAAATATATATATATATAGTTGTACCCTTATTCATCTACTCTCATACCCTAATTTAAAATTACATCCCCATTGTAGAACCCATATGCCACATCTCAGGTAACTACATCAATATGTGTGTCAATACTAGCTCAAATATCTTAAATAAATCTATCTAAAAAATGTCAAAATGTATCAATCTGAAGGCACCTATCTTGGATTTGTCATATAGTTCCACCCATTGAACGGTTCCACACATCTCCTAGTAACTATATTTAAATGTAATAGTTGTACCATGTCCTCCACGTTGTAGTGTAATGGTTTTGTGGATGTACTTGTATTGGAACAACCCAAGTTCAAATGCCACTAGCAATCAGGCAACCTACAATGGGGGAACACCCAAAATTTGTATAATGAAGCAATACAATAGTAAAAATGGCTTACTAGCAAATAGGGCGAATAAGATGATTGGTTGTATGAGGTCTTGGACCCCCGATTGTGTCCCAGATGGATGAGGGCCCACAAACCCCTTGTTGAATCAAACAAAAAATATATATAGTAGTACCCTTATTCTGCTACTCTCATACGCTATTTTAAAAGTACGTCCCCATCCCCGAACCCATATCCTAGCCTCTAGTAACTATGTCAACATGTGTGTCAATACTAGCTCAGATATCTTAAATATATCTATCTAAAAAATGCCAAGATGTATCAATCTCAAGGCACCTATGTTGAATTTGTCATATAGCTTCCCCTTTGAAGGGGTCCACATTGATTAACGACTCCATCACCTTCTCCGCAAATTTGCCACTAACTCATAATAGATGGCCTCAATATAGCTACATCACTACGTCGGGCTAGAAAAAATATTTCCAAGAAAAGAACAATGGGCTCAAAAATAACATGCCCAAGACATCCTGATATTTTGATCACCCTCTCCAAGCAAGAAGAAAAACTGCCCTATAATGGTCAAATGGATGTCAAATTTATGGATGTCCATTTTTATGAACACTCCCAAACTTTCCACACCACCCCCTGGCTACCACTGTAGGTTACGCCAAGGAGATCACAAGAGAGCCCCCTCCATGATCAGCTGAACTAGTACATATATGGTTGGGAATAACACATATGTCGATTAGCAATAACCATCCAAACATCCCATAAGCAACCACCAATCATAACTCAAATTAGAGGTAATCCCATTATATAACAACCAGTTAAAGGCTTAATACATGATGTTGTTTGTCTTTTTCATTTGTTTATTTATCTACAACTCACAAGTGCTGCAACTTCTTCAAAAATCTCAACTAACAATCAAATGGTAAGAATTTCCCTTTGAGTTTTGAAACTATCCTACCTTGGGTCTTTATCTTTTCTTTTCCCATTTTAACCCTTTCTAATTGCACATTGTCTCCAACATCCAATTGTGGGAGGGAAGTTAGAACTCACAAGTGCTCTAAAGGAAGAAGGAGTTCATGCCCAGTTCGTGGGGACATTCGTTAGCAGTTCGTGGCAACAAAAGGAAGATGGAAGTTTGTAGCAGCTCTGAGATTTTCTTCTTTTGACGACAGGATTCACGGCCAGCTTCAAGTGAGAATTGTGAGCAATTCAAACAGATTCATGAGCAGTTTCAGGTGGATTCAAGATCAGTTTCGAACAGGATTCGCGAGTAGTTGTAGATGGGACCATGAGCAATTCCAGATAGGATTGAGCATGGGCAATTTCAAACGCAGACAGTTTGTGGTAGCACAGGGTTAAGGACATGGATTCGACAAGCACAAGACACAAGTAGAACAAGCCAAAATACCCTTGCATGACTATTACTTCTTTGAACTACGATCAGAACTATGTGGGTAGCATTCAAAATGTTTCGGGTCTACCCAAAGGAATCACAGAAAGGAATACCCAGAGGAATCGCGGAAAACACAAGACGAAGGAGGAATCACAGAAAAAGTAGGTTCAACCCTCAGCAAGGGCACGATGACAGAGAAAAAAAAGCAATGAAGAATAGCAAGTAGCAGACACGATTTTGTACACTATGCTGTTAGGGCACAAAATATGAACACCACAAAACAACTAAGCAGAACATGATAAAGTTTAAAACTTTGACACAGGCAACAGCAAAACGATATTTAATGAAAACATGAGCAACATTCAAAACATGATTTAGGGTTTACTCTACAACCGCTTCAATCCCATATAACTAAGCTCTCCAAGAACACAAAAATACAGTCCACTCTTGCACTTTCAAGCTACCTGTAGGCTTGCATAGCAAAATAAATGGAGCTCCCTCTCACTCGAGAGTGTAAAACTCCTCGCTATCACAAGGTATTAACCTCCAAATTCAAATACCCTAGCATTTGCAGCCAAATATATGAAATTAAGGCTCTAGGTTCTAAACTCCAAGACCTTTGGTCGTTGTTCCAAACACAGTTGCAGGAGAAAGATGGTATTATTGCTGATTTGCAAGCAATAATAACTAAACTCAAAAAAACCCAAGCCACCCCTATTGATCCCCCATGCCTTCAGTAGCTTAATGAAGTGGATTCAAAAATTATGGGAACAAACAATCAAAGATAATAATTCAACACGAGCACCTTAAAAAAGAAACCACATCCCAACAACAATTATCCCAAAATAGGTCGAGGACCATACTTTGTGGGTACAAGTGGTTAAGGGGAAGAAAACACCTCCAATTGTAGAATTGGTTGTCCAAGCAAAGTTTGACGAAGAAAAGGCATTTCAAACCAAGGCACTCAACCTTCATGTTCATGGCCTCCCTAAACCAGCTAATCCTTTGCAAGCAGGACACGTGCTCTTGCGTGAATCTTTGAACTTGAAAGATATCTCCCTCAACAAAGCTTGGACTTTGTCAGACACCACCCTTGTAATCCAATTCCGAACCGCAAAAGAGCATTTGCAAGCTCTTAAAGCATTAATGAAACTCTTTTCTCTCTCGCAAAAAATCTATGTAGATGTATAACTCACACGACTCTAGGTGGAGGAGCTTCAAAAAGCTCTAATTCAAGTTATAGCTGCTAAGAAGGAGAACAAGTGGGTTGTAATAAGAGACTGTAGGATTGTCATTCATGATTCTCCCCCTCCTAGGTGATCACACCCTAGACCGTCAGCATGATGACCTCCAGTCTCAGTGGGTGGTGATGGCATCTCCATTCCTTCTTGGAATTGCAATGGCACTTTATGGTCTTCTTCAGGTACCTTCCAGGATCTTATTGTTCCCTTGGGTCTCATCTTCCTCACTAAGACTCATGAGAGCCCTGAACGAACCCTCCCTCTTGTCATTGGGTACTCATGGGTTTCGGCTTCTCGTCTTGAGACCCATAGATCAGGTGGTGTTTGTGGCTCCGATAGTGTTGCTTGCCTCATTCAAGATAGCCTTGGGTCTAGAATTTCACTTGTGGCTTTCAATGCCCACTCCAAATACTTGTGGATACACATTCATAGGGGTCCACCTCTTCGGGATGTCTTCATAGATGTATGCTACTTCCCTACCATCTAATCTCCATTCGCCATTCACATTGATGGGGACCCGTACCTTGAACTCTATTTAGAAATATCTTAGTACTCCATTATTGGTGATATTATTCTTTTGGGTGATTTTAATGCTTGTACAAGGAACCTCCAAACACCTATTCATGACCTTGCTCAAGATGAGATATGTCTTCATGAGTTAGATCTAGAGGAGTTTGATCTACAAAGAGCTTTTGCTAACAGGAATTCTACTGTTACAACCTATGGGAGACACCTCCAAATGGGTTAAACTCGAAGCCTCCACATTCTAAACAAGTCTCCTAACTTCCCCAACTCTAGAAAATTCACTTGTTTTCCCCATGGTGGTGATGCGAGCATAGTGGATTATGTTCTCACCCGTCGATCCCTCGTCCCCCACATAATGACTTCCTTGTTTCTCCTCAGCTCCCTCTTGCTGACCACATCGTCTTGACATTCACCCTCCATACTGGTTCTTACCTCTGTCACCCCCATTGTTTCCGCCTTCACCACACCCCTCAGTACTAGCCATACCACAATCCACTTTGATGATGACTACACAATTGACTACGTGGCCCGTCTCTTCCTTATGTCTAGATTTTAATCCCTCCCTCTTCTCACTACCGATTCCATGTCTGAGTTCTTATGTCAAATCCTCTGGGACACTACCCTTGACTCTTTCCCCAACACTACAAATTACTCCAGATCCCCTACCCGCCATGGAACCTACCCCATGAACCGATGGTATGATGATGAGTGCAAATCCCTTCAAAGGACTTCGATTTTCTCTATCCCATGACCCTTTGTTCATACCCGCCCTCCACAAGGAATACCGTTGTCTTCTCCAACATAAGAAACAAAAGTTTCTTGCATCTAAGAGGCTTACACTCCTTGCAAATTTCCACCACTGACCTAACACTTAAATGCACACTCTTCTCTCGAGAAAAACCATAGTTTCCAACATCACTCCCAAGCATGGGTCTCCTATGCTAGTTCACTCTATGATGTTCTTGTCTATCCTACTGCGACTGCCCCACTCCTCCACCATCCTCTATTTTCTCCACTTTTTCCATCAAGACCTTTAGTGAAATACTACACCAGCAACTAATTGTGAAGGTCTCAAAGTTGAGTTCATCAAATATGGTGTAAATTCCCTTGCCTTCCCCCTTGTCACACTCTTTAATAAGGTGGTGTATTTAGGTTTCCCTTAGTCATTGTCCTAGCACACTATTTACCCTCTTCATAGGTCCGGAGATCTCTCTATCCTTGGCAACTATAGGATCATTATGGTTGGGCATACATTTGCCAAACTTTATGACACAATGTTAGACATGCAGTTGTCAAAGTACTTGGAAAGGAATAATATTAGAGCTAGGGGGCACGCTGGCTTTAGATGGGACTATCAGAGTATCGACCACATCTTTACACTTCGGGTTATTATTGAAGAAGCTCATCACAAGTCTTCCAAAGTCTTTAGTTGTTTTGTTGACTTCAAGAAAGCCTTTGACTCAGTTCCAAGTCATCTGTTTTTCTAGAAGTTGAGAGCTATTGGCATTCCAGACTCTGATTACCGTCGCTTGGAGGCTTTATGAAACAATTATTGGGTATTTTCGTACTTGTCACATTGGTTTTGACTTTGTGAAAAGTACCAATGGTTACAAGCAGGGGTGTTGTCTATCACCGACCCTATTCAATATCTACATTGATGAGTTATAGGAGTTTCTTTGGCAACATACCCATTTGCAAGATGGTTGTATTTTGTGAGGTGCTTATCGCTATCCTTCTTTTTGTCGACGATGTTGTCCTCACACACTCTGTCGAGGGCCTACAACAGCGAATTGATTTCCTTGTTTGTTTCTGCCAACTCCAACAACTTATGGTTAACCTTAGTAAAACTACGGTCATGATTCGCAATATCTCCAAGTGCTCTCTCTCCAAATTCCATTTTTTCTACAAAGGGGAACTTTTAGAGATCACATCGGCCTACACTTATTTGGGGGTCCAATTTTCTGTTCCATGCTTTAGCATGAAGTCTACCTCTTATCCATGCCTTTGCAAGGGGTATGCCTCTCTTTCTGTCTTAGAATGTTAATGTTTCAAGATCCACTTCCAAGACATCCCTTCCAAGTTATGCCTTTTTGATGCAATCATCAAACCTACACTATCATACGGTTCAAAGGTGTGGGGACTTGGTTGGGGGGGCATTGACTGGGCTCGTATTGAGGGGGTTCAAACTCTCATGTTACAACCCATGATCCGTTGCAAGCAGACAATTCCTCACACATTGTCCAAGCTGAATTTGTCACCCAACTTCTACGCCTTGAGACTATCTTAAGGCTTACTTTCTACATCCACAAACTCAAGTCCTTGGGGACTTAGCATTTGGATGTGAGAGAAATACGTACTTAGCACTTTGCTCTTCAAAGAGTTTCATTGGTCCCCACTAAACGTCAACACTGTTGGTACTTTGAGACTAGATTGCTCCTCCTTTCTATTGGCATCTCTATTGATCAGCTACCCCTTTTCATGTTTTTCCCGAACGCCCCCATTGGACTCCTTCCCACAAAGGGCATCATCACTAGAGCTACTAGAGAAGACATCTAGAGAATATATCCAGGCCACTTGGATCTCCCCCATTGAGTCACTAAGCCCCAAGCTTGCTTTCTATGACAAGCATTTCTTACAAGTAGTGGATGGTATTATTTGTTGCCCTCACTATCTCCAGCACAATTGGTCCCACGACTTGAGTTTTTCCCTTGGCCATATGAGAGTAGGTTCTCACTAGTTATAGGTTTTCATGTTCTCCGTCAAGAATGAATCCACCATCTTTGCTCCCTTCAAGTGGTGGAGACCAAGGAACTCTTCATTTCTAGATGCCCCATTTACTATGAGATCAGGGTATCATTGCCTCTACAGGGACTCAGTCAACGCCCTATCTACTTTCTTTAGATTTGCAAACCAACAATGCTTGGCTTTTTTTCTTTGTGAGGCCATCACCCTCCAACGCACATCCCTATAGGAGGAACCTGGAGGCTCTAGAGCCCCCATGTTGATCACCTCTATTCTTCCAACCCACCCAAGTAATTGCCAGCACTAAGCGCCCTTTGGACACTGGTGCATCACACATCAGAGTTGATAGATCAATTAGGCAACACTTCTCTGAGCATATCTCTACTACTCAGATTACTAAAATCCCCCAGACTGCTTCCCTTGGGCACCATGGCTCTGCTTCTTCCCGTCGGCGTAGCTCTGCCCCTTTTTGGTGATATGGATCAACTACTTACCGGTCGCCCCCCAAACCACAAGCAAACTCACATTATCAGTTTCTTTTGTATTATGGGAAGTACATCAACGTTGGATGTTAGGGGTGACTCTAGAGGAAGTGCTTTGCTTCCCCCCAGAATCGCCCACCCTGACCCCTCCAACATTGGATACTCCTCGACAAGCACTATCAGAGCTTCTCACAATGATTGATAATGGGTCAGACGGCAGCTCCACTTCAAGCACATATAGAGATTTTTGATGAGGTCTTCTAGTCTTCATCAACACATGCTTCAAGGACACTTGTTCGCCCTACATTGCTATTTGTATTGTTTCCACTATCGCCTTTGTTAGTGGCACACTGCTCTACTTTGTCTTAGGTACTTGTATTCCTTTTTTGGCTTTCTTGGATTCTCTTTTCCTTGAACTTTCTATTATTAACTATTGTATCCTCAGGGCCCACTGACCTAATTTTGGTCATCTATGCACATTAATATAATTTCTTTCTTTCTTTCTTTCTTTCTTTCTTTCTTTCTTTCTTTCTACTAGTGCCACCATAACACATTGTCATATTTTCTACCTACAACATGAAGATGAAAAAAGTATTGACTTGTCAATAAATGGAACAACCACATTTAAGATATAGCAAATCACCAGCTTGGAAAATCATTCCGTACAAGTCAGCATATTATGAAAGGTAGATTGCTTGAGATCACTTGAAGTCATTTACAAAGCACGGATAGAGAAGGATACAATGAAGTAGGACTGCTATGAACAGAAACAACAGTGCACTGAATACATCATAATTTCTGTAGGATAACACCATTGCCCTTTTAGACAATTAATATGTTTTTTAACATGACCATTGGTATTATTTCTTGCATATACATGTTTTGATAGTGCTACACGTGAACATCCATAAAGTATGTCCAACAATCACGCTAAATACAAGCAAATACAAACAGTTGTAGAAAAGCCAAAAAATGTTGAAGCTTTGTCTGAAATGCACTGCTATTGCCAGTCATTGGAAGCCAAAGTTAGTGTTGGCTATAACTTCTATATTTAGCATATCCGTTAATGGTTCTCCATGTGTTGATCTGTTGTCTCCACATTGATGTATTTGATCTTCGTGTAAATATCATTATTGACCCTATTTATCGATTGTAAATGTAAGATTATTGTAAGTTGGGAAACATATCTTAAAATGTAAGATTATTGTAAGTTGGGAAACATATCTTAATGAGGCTAAGGAGCCAAACCCTAACCATGTCAGATTAACAAAATAAGTCAAGAGATGTCCAACATTTGATATTATAAGGTATCGTGAAGAATATGTCAAAACTCTTCAGGTCTTACAACAAGAAGCTCTATCAAATATGGTTGTATGTAACATCAATTTATAAATTGTGAATATTTGTAACATATGGCTGACATTATAGTGTAACACAAGTCATGAGGAAGACAAATAAGTATGTAAGGCTTTTACATACATGGACTTTTGGCTTAAGATTTTACATATTTAAATCCCGTGATACTTACTTGTTTATGCACTATGCAATGTCATAACCCACAAATTCATCACATACACATCTAATCCCGATTTTCCGGTGGAAAGAAATTATCATACACAGGAGTTGCACTGCCTATTCTTAATTTCATCCTTTTGTTCTAACGTCACTCAATTTCTATATCAGAATGTAACAATTTTTGTCCCATGGTTATTGAAGACCTGTCCAAGTCAATTCTAACCAAATGGGTATTACAAATTTCCAGAAATATTAGAAAACCATTTTTGAGCTTGTTAATCATGTGCAGCTTGTCAAGGACATTTTATCAGTTTCATTTGTCAAATACACTCTACGTTGAAGATATATGATATGTTAAATTTGGAACATGTTGAAGACTTCGAAAGAAAAAACGAAAGAAATTTTATTGAAGTCCATGAATAACCATAAGTAAGTCAAAGGGACTCAAGAATACATACAATTACAATAGAATATGTTAAAAATGTTGAGGTTCATTTCCAATTGACAAAGACATTCTCCAGCCTTTTTTCCTCTGTTTTCATGGTAAAGCATTAAAACTCCAACTCAGTTAGAATGAAACATTAAAAGGATCCACCTGAGTAACTAGTATGAGAGAGAAAGATGTTTGGTTCAGAGTTGCTGAGGCAAAACCAGAGAATGGGTTTGTATTTGTATTAGGAGTTATGATATGTACTGTAATTTGGATGTGTTTGTAAATGCCCAATGTCTAAAGATGAGACAAGGAATTCATGCTTGGAAAATGGTGAGAGGAAAGTTATATTACATCTAGGTTTAAAAGTTATAGTTCGGCATGTAAATATTAGGGTCATGATTACTAGTTGACATGCGATCAACATTTCGTTTCTGGGCGTGGCTAGTGCTTTTCAATAATTGTTAAGTGCTTAAACAGTCTTAAGCTCTTAACCAACTCACAGATTCATAAGAGATGTTTGGAAGGAATGTCAGGGCTAATGTGGTCATTCTTAAGACCATAATGGCCTTTTCAGGGCTGCCATTCCATGTAAATTCATCCTTAAGCATTAAGGGAGATCTCTCATTTGCCACCCACATGCCTGATGTTCCTATGATTTTTCATGTTTAGATTGGCAATTTGAACTCGTCAGTGGTGGTTTTTCACTACCACTACCTCCTTACTATATGTTTTTAACAAGGGATTGCTTAAAGTCAATGAATTTTATTTAGATAGCAACGCTACAGCAGTTTTGTTTATTTCTAAACTCCCTTAAGTCCCTTATTTCCAAGTGTCTGAATCTCCATTTCTATTTTCAATATCCTGCCAGAAATGATATGTCAAGAAAGCAACATTAAAATAACTACTAATAATTTCCTAACCACAGCTTGAGAGGGACAGAAATAAAGCGAGCATAAAGCCTGAAGAAAGAACAATTAACATCCAAAATGACTTTTGAAATCCTGCCAAAGATATCACATTGTCGCAAAATAGAATTAATTGTGCAAAATATCAAGGCAGAACAGCCTCAAGAGAACACAATCGTTTTAGTCATGATATACCTATATGAATTGATTAGGATATTCTTACATGATAACTCTAAAGTTTACCTTCTCAAATTGTATTAGATTGGTCATATTCCTAATAGAAGCCAAGGGCAATATACCAAAAGATTCCAACATGCCTTTGTGCCAGTGCATCTATAACTTCGTACTAGATTTCAAAAATAAATACTAGATTTTGTGAATAAATCTAAATTTCAGAAGAAGTAACCTTAATACAGGCTATGTGAAATAGCATCCGAGGGGTAACAGAATACTCAACTGAGACACATAATCATTGCTTATGATCGACAACATTCAACTAACATTTTTTTGTCTCTAATGCATATCAAACATGAACTAACCAATTAGAAAAGTTCATATCTGGCCAGGTTAAAAAAGAAAACAAATTGACGAAATAAATACTGGTAGCCAGTCGTTATCCATGTCCATTGTCCCTATAAGACAATACAAAATTACAAACAGATTGAAAATTGAGCTTGTGGAAAGGAAGGACACTGGAACCCAAAAAAATCATTTTGCAAAAGTCTCTCCAAAGTTCCAAGTCTACCAAATCGAATTCATATATATAGGCTCAGAATCTGTTTGTTGATGATTAAACTCCAGTATCATAGCATGAAACGCAAATACAGACCAGAGTGCACATCTTGACATTAAAGCATACACATTAAGATACGGGAAACTAAGAATAAACATATTAAACCAAAAATAATGGCACAGCTACAAAGACATCTTTCAAGCTCAGGCCCACCTGTTTTGCAGTTTTTTACCAGAATTATCTTTAGTTGTTACTTTATTACCCAAATATGTTTTTATTGTATTTAATACAGTTATATTTTTTTGCCTTACAACTCTAGTGAGTCTGGTTCTTCCTTTGGTCAAGGCTTTGTGCCAAATTACAGTTTTTCTTCTCTGGCAGATAATGGGCATGTTTAAGAGTTTTCTGAGCTTCCCATTATGGGTACGTGCTTGAAAGAAGGGAAGAGTTCCCGTTGCTGAAAAATACCCTTGTTTACAGGGGAAGCCAGTGATTGCCCTTTATCTTCATTTGAAAAAACTTCTTAGATCTTTGACGGTAAATTTTTTCTCTGGCAGATAATGGGCATGTTTAAGTGTTTTCTGAGCTTCCCATTATGGGTACGTGCTTGGAAGGAGGAAAGAGTTCCCATTGCTGAAAAATACCCTTGTCTACAGCGGAAGCCAGTGATTACCCTATATCTTCATTTGAAAAAAACTTCTTAAACCTTCGACAGTAAAAGAAGGGGTGGTGGGGGGTGAGCGTGGCCAATCACTAAGATCTAAGAAAATTTTACCGTCAAAGATCTGGGAATCTTTTACAAATGAAGATAAAGGGCAATCACTGGCTTCCCCTGTAAACAAGGGTATTTTTCAGAAATGGGAACCCCCAATAATTGTTCTTGGTGCAGAAGTATACGTAGTGAGAGAGCTCTGAATTGTGGCATCTTGGAGGTCAAGATTTGGATTGTCCTGGACCCTGATGATGTAATGTGTTCAAAATTACTGAAGATCAAGATTGGGTTTTGAGAAAAGACAGTGATTTATATAAGGCCTACCTTTTGATGAAAAAATGAAAAAAATGGACAATGGATTTCAAGCCTATTGAAGACACACATGGACTACAACACCGATTTAGGTTAAACTTTCCAAGGTTCCTTTGTAATTTTGGCACTAGATAGTCTTTGAGTGAATTGGAGATTCTTAGATTCTTATCAGTATGACACCATACCTTACTCGGGACAAGATAAACTTCTGCTCTGAAAGGATCTATGTCGATCTTGATAGGAGGAAACTACTACAAGAATCAGTCAAGCTTAAGTTGATGGATTAAGCCTAGAAGCATAAGGTGAATTCTAAAAATATTACCTTCAAATGCAGATTCTGTTTTCAGCAAGGCCATTTGGACATTCTTGCCTCAGAAATACAAAGGCGGAACAGAAAACAAAGAAAGCAAATAAAGGAAAGATAAGAAAGAGATGGTATCACTCAAGCAAAACATGGTGGAAATGACCAGTCAAAAATTAGCTGGATGACAAAAACAAAAGCTTCCAAGGAACATGTTAGAATTGAGAATCGGACTACATGCAACATTCAGGCCTTTAAATTCAACCCAATTGAGGTATTGGATTGAGATTTCTTTGATCAAAGAAAAGAAGCAGAGGAAAGGTCTCATGAAAATTTCAACAGACTTCAATAAGTTGGTCTAATCCTGTCATCCTCCAATGGCCGAATAAGCAACAGATAAGTATGGAGGTCCCAAACTTGAAGAGAGGCCATTTCAATTTCATTGGCATTTACTTTTTCAGTTTGAGGTAAGTGGCAAGACACTTCTAAATGATCCTTTACTTGGTCCGCATGAGTAGATTCAAACAAGGAGGAAACGAATATAAGCTGAAGACCATTTAGTCTTTTATACCAACCTCTAGGAATCAAGATGGTCCTCTTCAGAAACCTTGCCCTAAAAACAAAGAGAGAAGGCCAAAAGCTGCTATGTTATAATAACAAGTCCAGGACCTGGTTGATGCTGGTAGGCAACCTCAAATGACAGAGAATTTTGGCACTTAAGTTGCTTATTCTCTTGTTGATTTCCTGCAAGACTTTAGCCAAAACCAGGCATAACTGTGGCTTTCACCTTTGCGTGTATGCCTGAGGCCTCACAGTGCCTGTTATATTCATATGAAATACAAAGGAAGTTTCTGTTTCGTAGCCAAACAAAACATTCAAAAAACTAAAGTAATAAAACACTTACGTCTTTCGCAATGCAACATAAGAGTTGAGTTCTTTGATCTGCATCAAAAATATAGAATGTTAAGGCAACAGATGACAGAAATACAAACAAAGGTCAAAAACTTCATTCTTCCCCATCAAGCAGGCCAAAATAAAGGAATACAAGTTGTTCACCATTGATTGTTTTTTCTCATTTAGTTGTCTATTGATCTCAGGTGGATTTCTACCCTCTTCTTCCTTGAATTCACGATCAAACTCTTTAATAAGCCTGAGAAAAGAAATAATAGAATGTTTCAATTTTTCAAAATAAAGCTTTACACTTCAGCTGTATATTTTAATCCATATATACCAAAAAAACATGAGGCATAATAAAGCTAAAATTCTAAAAACAGTAAGCCAGAGTAAAAGTGACAAACAATAGATAAATGGGATTGACATAATCCATGAATAAATGACAAAACAAATTAAAATGACACAGCCAGGACTTTTCTGTCTGCGATATAGACAGACTCTGATCATGACCAGAACAAGCAAGGGTTCAAAACAGTTCAAAATTGAATAATATGAATTATTGCCATAGTGGACTATTTGCACAGAAATCTTCTGAATTTCTTCAATCTCTAAAAATAAATTGGAAAAGTACATTGTAAGATAAAACAAAGGCAAGGAAAAAAGTACACACCGTTTGCATTCACGCATTTTTCCAGTAAGCTCCTCGAGCTGCTTACTCTGCCTGTTTGGATCTTTAATCTTGTCCAGTTTCTGAAATCCATTTCTGTAAAAGAATGCCGCACATTAGGATTTCTATAAAAATAACATTATCGATACACACACACACACACACATATATATAATGGTTAGTCAGATTGTGAAGTCCGGATAATTGAAACCTTCAAGCATTCTAAATTTTCAAAATAAAAATAAATATTTCTTATAATCTCAACTACAGTTAGATAGAGTTGGAAAAATAATTTACGCAGTCCAATTTGTTTGTGCTTTACATCGAATATAAGAATTGAATATGAAAGGGAACCAAGAATTTTCTGAGTGCTAAAAATAGCTGCGTCATACATGATGCACAACATGCGGACATACCTATCATAGACAATTGAAATACTGGCTACATTATGGAGACAAAACCTTAGAATGTCACACTATTATTTCGCAATTTTATTGCTTGTATAGCTGATCATAATTATGAAAAATCCAGGGTCCATCATAGGCTTCCCCGATTACAAGAAGTGTGCAACATTTGGCATTCAAATTGGTGTATCTCAATAGATGCCTCTTCTGACAAAGTAATCCACAGCCCATACTTTACAAAATATTTTATTAGCAATAAAGCTTCCCAGTGTTCAATATTGGTACAGCACAGCTAAATTCAGGAAGAGTCTAGGCATAGTAATGGCAAATTTAGGGAGTAGCAAAGTACTACCGTGTACCAAACTGAGAGGAAAGGATTAAATGATAGAAACTATGTTGTTCCATGAAAGGCCAAAATGTGAGTTCTCAAAGACATAATTGTAAGTTGAAATTAATTTGTAACTTAGTTCATCATTCATTGCATTAATAGATATTTTCTTCTGATTTTAGTATGGAAAGGCTGCTCCTTAAAAACAATAGTTGTGCAGATGGTATTGGAACATACAGTCTCTGTAATGGTAAAAGAAGCATAAATATTTGCATTGATATGCTACTTAGTATCATTCTTCCCTTGTAATTTCTAGTATACCTAGCGCCTCATTTAATAATAGGTGGTCCATGACCAATTTGCATAAGTAATAATTAAATCTATGTGAACAACCTAAGAGGTCTGAACTGCCTTTTGACTGTTGACACCCAGAAATAAGTTGTCTAGCAAAAAAGGAAAAGTCTATCATGCCCATTAAATTACTAAGCAGAGGTTTCTTTCTGATTGTCAATACACAAGAATAAAATATAAACCCCAAATCTGTCAGGCTGTGGTCTAATGGAAAGTTTGAGCACATATGGCCACAATGACCCAGACTTGCCTCCAGTGGGCCTGCTCCCTGTAGTTAATTTGTTTCTGTAATCAGGATTTGTGTGTGCAGTTAAGTACCCTCTTTGGTATAAAAAAGGGTTTACATATCAAAAACAAAATAAAATAGAATCCCAAATATGAAGGTGCACAAGGCCCCCAGAATTAGAATCACGGTAGCAACCGTTGGCTACAGGAATGCACCCATAAGCAATTGACGAATGCAACTGACTCCAATATAATAACATCCAACTCTTCATGGTACACCAGTGTGCCTTAATCAGCTCATATGCTAAACACAACTGCACAGGGAACAGTTGCAGAAAAGTCCTATCAAATTTCTGTTTGTACGCACAATTAGGCATACCCTCTTGTGGGGTATGCAAAGGGGACCTATGGAGGTTTCACTGTTTACAGAGCTAAAGCAATTCCTCCTGTCCTCCTGCAATTAAGATTATTCCCCAGGTTACCAGGACCACCTAACTCTAGTGACCAGTGTGTATCGCCGGCCTGCCAGAGAATTCATCTGCAGCCGAGCTTGAATCTCAAGCATCCTAATAAATGCAGGTTAGAGTTTGAAGTGATCTATACAGGATAGAGCTTAAGACCTGAGCCTCGGCAGCTCAAAATCAAAAAGAAAATCCATTTCTAAGGGAGATGTCAAATTACATACTCTTTAAGTACAATGGTACCAGTTTTCCACAAAGGCTTTATCTATCTCCTGATCTTACAGAATGAGGGACTGTCACAACAAACTTCTTCAAAACCTATGAGAAACTGGGACTTGTACACCAAACTCCCGATGATTTCTCTTATAAAGTGGACTAATAATTATAAGCCAGGGTCCAAATACTATAGAAGCACAGACCACTAACCCTAGGTGATCACTGCTAGAGTAAAATAGCAAGGTTAATATCTACTAAGACCACAATTGGAACTGATAAATTGGAATGAGCTCAAGTGGTAAATTAATGGAGTTTTCTTAACAGAGGCCCAGGTTCAAACTCCCCAAAAAAGCATTTCCATACGTTAAATTTGTGTAATACAAAGTATCTAATTCTGGGTGTGGAGAAGAAGCCAAGGTCTGAGTGAATTTAAAGGATTACACACCCCTGTCATGGCATTGAAGCTGAAGGCATGTTCTATCCGTAATTTTAAAAGGGACAATTTGCCAACAAAAAAGACCAGAATTGGCACATACATATTCTTTCCAGGGTCAAATCTCACGACATGACTGGGAATTCTAAAAATAATAATTTAATAAACAACCTAATATGCTAAAACAGTTGGAGAAATTGTGTCTGGCCAGCCTGGCATAGTGGCAAATACATAGAGATGTCACCCAGTCCAAGCCCAGCCAAACCCCACATTCAGGGACGCCAACTGTCAATTGGGATTGAAAATGTCTAAAGCCGGTTGTGCACCCTGGGTGATTTTAAGAGTGTAGATTGGCCTCTGTCCATTGTAACTTATACTGAATGGATATCTGAGCTCAACTGGGGCTCTGATTAACTCTCCCCGATTCAAAATGGGCCTCAACAAACTGTTGTGTAACTCCCGCGAATGATCTTATGGGCAAGATTGCTGGGGTTTGTTTCCTCTCAATCAAAAACCAAAGCAAAGAAATAACAAAACCTATGACACAAACAATTACTGTAGCACGGAGACACGTTTCCTACCACCTGAGACACTTTTCGGAAACTAGTACTCATCTCAGAGACTGTCATGTCAGTGTTTCTTCTTAGGCTATATTAAGCTGTAAAATATTTTTTCTCTAAATTTAAAATTATATATATATATATATTTGCCCTCTCAGAGTACCTGTCTCCTATTTATCTTAAAAATGGTAAATATGGTCTACTGGTACCCGTCCCCATCTCTTATTTTTCTGAAAATGGTGTACTGGTAGCCATCCATCTCCTATTTTTCTGAAAAATGGCATTACGGTATCCATCCCCATCTCCTGGTTGCTATGTGAATAAAGCAAAATAAAAATAAATATATGCATATGAGAGAACGTATAAATCATACTTGGGACGAAGAAATGCTCCCGCCATGGTTTTAAAAAGCCAATTGACAAACCAAAAATCAAATATAGGTACAAAATTAAATTAGAAATAAAATAAACCAAAAGAAGGGCATTACTTATTCTGCGTGGTGGTCTATTCCTAGGACTGTCTACCTATTTCCATGGCTGGTTGACAGGTGATCATGGGAGCAAATCTCACAGAGTCGTCGAATTCCCCAAAAATAACAAAACCTAAGACAGTTAAATAATTAAATTAGGTGTCTAGCAGGCCTGGCTTAGTGGAAAAGACGGAGTGATGTCGAGAAGGCCAAGATTCAAGCCATGCAGAAGCTAACTCTACAACCAGGTAACCGTGGATTCGGGTTAAAAATGATCAGAGCCGAGTGCCAGACACAAGTACTCTTGATAGCGTAGATTGCCCCCGTCCATCACAACATATGCCAGATGGAGATCCGAGCTAGACTGACACTCTGATTAACTCTCCCAATTCAAAATGGATCTCCGCCAAGTTGTCACACCGGCAGGCTTAGAGCCTAATGTGTGTGTGTGGGTTTGACAGGACACCCCTCATTTCAACCAAAAGAACAATTGAACAAAGCTAAGAAATAACAACCCCTCGTTAACTGAAACAATTGAGCAGACCTGAGAAACAAAAAACAATACCCCTCGCTTCAATGAAAAGAACAATTGAACAAAGCTGAGAAACAAAAAACCCTAATGCACTGAATAAAGCAAAGAATAAGAATGCATACGAGAGAGCGCGGAAATGATCCTTGAGCTGGCCATCAATGTCGGCCATCGTAGAGCTGAGGTCAATGCCTGCCGCCATCTGATGCGACGGCGATGGCACTTCGTCGAATCGCACGAAGCGACCCCCCCCTTCTTCTATCCCCAGTTTGCCACCTCTTCTAAACCCTCCCCCGATTCAATTCTCGCTTTCTTCACACGGATCTCATGTAAATTCGACGATCTGTGCCTTTTCCCCCTTTCGCCTGTTCAAATTATGCTCGCAAACTGATGCATCCAGATCTGATACTATTCTGCAACGTGTTCCGCCATGTTAACCTGAGAGAAAGTATTTAGAAGCTAAATTTGGGCTCTGCCCAGAATGTTTAGCTCTGTGTGAAAAATTCTATAGGGGACAAAAACCAGGCTGTTGATTGAACTGTACTATTTTATAAGTCCAAAGAGGTTTTACCGCCTGGGTGTGACAAGATATATATATATTGTATATATTTTTATGATTTATTTTAAAATTCTCTTCCGCGTCCCCCCTTTTTGCCGTTGTTTGACAGATTTATTAGCGGAATAATTGGAGTGCATCGTACGATGTGAAAACAACAATTTTACCCACCGAGACTTTCACGTGCAAGGTTTGGTTTTCTTCCTTCCAAAATCAAAATTTAAATTATGGAGAAGGCAATCCAAAATAATTATGTGCTCTTTTCGAATTCTCATTATATTGTCTATACAATTATTTAAGATATTCATTTTTAATATATTAATATGGATATTTTAGTTTTATGAGTAATTGGAAGAGCAAGAAGAATGTGATCAATAGTTCTTTTCGAATTTTCATTATATTGTTTATACAATTATCTAAGATATTAATTTTTAATATATTAATATGGATATTTTAGTTTTATGAGTAATTGGAATATTAAGAAGAATGTGATCAATAGCACAATATAGAGAGGAGAAGTGAGGAGAAGTGTGGTTTAGAGAACATCGACAAGATAATAGTATGTTAAAAGGGTACGATGGCTTTGATTAATAAGGAGTAAAACGTCACATGGCAATTGAGGTGAATTTTGTTTTATTTGGTAAGGAAAGATAGAAAATAAGATTGGAGAACAATAACCTTAATTTTTTTGTGGAGGGATTTGAGGATTTGGGATGGTTGGATAGAGCGTAAATGATGGAGGTGGGAAACGATGCCCATGAGGTGTATCTAGATAGCAAAAAATTCACAAATCCTTTCTACCCCTGTAGAGAATTATGCTAGTCTCAAATTTTAAAAGAAATGAATATTTTTACTCATGGCCTGGTGGAGGTACCTCTAAGCCATGTTAATTATCAATTTTCCCCTCATAAGCCTTATAGCAATGGTAGGTGTAGACATTCAATTCCTAACACCATTTGTGTTGAAATTGTCAATCTTACTCGAATTGCACTCAAATGCACATTTTAGGTCAAAATCCATAAAACATGCTAAATAGTTCAAACTTGTCATTTACAAGTGTCTATTTAGGCTAATGTATCCCTAAATGGGGCAATACATTTTATGTGATACCTAACTTTCATCAATTTATTTTGAGTCAAAATGATGATTTCATCTTTTTTTATGCTCTAGATCACTTTTTTCTTTTAATTTGTTGGTACATGTCACGTACCTCTATTATTTTGTGTTGACAACATCTTAAATGAGATGGTGGATCCAACGCATCTAATATCGACTTCCAATTTTTTTCCAGTCAAATTATGACCTAGTAATATGACTTTTTGACCATTTTGATTAATTGAGGGCCAATTTCTAAATAATTGCACAAATGTTGATTAACCTTGTTTAAGGCTAATTGATTCAAATCAAGAGCTTAAGTGGATTTTCCATGAGAGTTGTTAATTTTTTTTTTTTGAAAATTGATTTCTATTGACTGCATTATCAAGTGACATCATCTCTTGGGGAAACATCTCTAAGCCATAAATGCCATAAATATTAAGATTATGGGTCTCCCATGCCTCATAATGACCCTCCATGCCTATTCCATATCCCTTCTTCCAAAGTCACGATGAAAATAATTATGGATTTAATTCCAAATATTGAATTAATCCTCAACCACACATCTTCATCTCAAGATGAACGGTTCAGGTTGATTTTGGTCATTCTTGAAAATCTATAAATAGAGAGGCCATAGACATCATTTTAAAGCTTGATTTTTGCAAAGTTATTATGTGGAATTGTCTCCACAATCTTTTGCATTTGACCATTGATTTTATATGCAAGCTTCATTGATAGGCTAGTTTAATGATTCCAAATCATAAGCCTAGATTTTGTGGAGTGTTCTTGAAGCATTAAAGGAGTTGGTCACCATTATTGTTGAAGACAAGAGCTCTTGATCAAGGGATGCTTTTGAGCCACATTGGTATGGTGAATTCATTTGGGAAGGTGATATGATGTTACTTTCTTTCATTTGTTTCTTACTATCCTTTGTAATTCTCGCATGAATAGATAGGCTTAATTTGGTTTGTTCTTATGCATTTTTCCTTTGATTTATTGGACTAATGTTTGACTAATTGTGTTATGTAATCCTCTCTACAGCAGGGGTTTGGAAGCAACAAGTTTCACAAAGGAAAAGGAGTGACTTGTGTAGGGATTTTCAGAGGAAAGGAGCGACTCGAGGAATCTCAATCCCATGATCAATGGCTAGTGCCCCTATTTTGGGGGGACATAACTCTTTAGTTGGCCAAGGTTGCATTGGACCTATGTCTTCGAAAAGATTGTTTGGATCAGATTTTAAAGGAGATGGGAAGTATTTCTCTTGTGGGTAAATTTTTGGGTATGTGATTGTCTTTAACTAAGAATATTTGATGGATAGAATCCCCTTGGAAGGATCTTGAATGCCCCTCTTTGACTCTATTATCAAAGGTTTTTTCATAATCAAATTTCTCTCTGTGATGGACCACGATTTTGTTTGGAATAATGGGCCTTGGTTTCATCGTATGCTTGGGATGTTCTTATGTCCTTGGAAACCCTTATTTGACCCCATGGTGGAATCTATTGCTAGGGTCCCTACTTGAAACATGTCATATCACTTACATTTGGTTCTGCAAAATCTAGGGTTCATTGGAAGTCAGTAAAGAAGGTTAGGGTGTTTGTAAAGATTGATCTTGAAGTGAATGGGTCTCAATCTAACTTTGTAAGACTATGTATTTATTTAGACATCTCTAAACTTATGTTTCATTCTATTTGAATTGTATCAAGTATAGTCCATGGCTTCAACGTGGGAATTTTGATGGTCTACCTCTCATATGTTTTTAATGTGACAAAATTGGTCATAAGGTTACAAGATGCTCCTCACCTAAGATGTTTGGATCTCGTCCAACTCCATAAATGGACTCTGAATGGAGGACAATCTATTTTGGACCCAGTGCATAAGAACCAAGTTGGTTCTTTGGGTGCCCAAGAAAATAGCGTATATCAGCATGCATCTAGGAAGCCCATGGATAATGTTGTGTTTACAAATTATGGTATTCCTTCTTCTAGTAGTGGTGGGGATGGATTGCATATCTCATAGGTCATGCATGTAACTTATTTGGTGATGGAAGAAGGATTAAAGGACAATATTTTCTAGACTCGGAGGATTTAGTGTCTCAAAATGAAGAAGAAAATAAATTGGCTTACATTGAAATCCTCTCCATTTCACAAATGGAATCCAAGAATGTTTAAGTCGAATTGTGGATCTGCAACAAAACATAGGGGATAAAAGACTGTAGTTGAAAGGTTACGTTTGGATGCGATGAACTTAGTTGACGACGGAAAATAATGGACTATGAAGGCCATTATTTCCCATAAGGGAAGGGGATGCTTGCAACATTATTGATATCCACTCCTTTTTATTTGTGTTTTACTATGTAATTAATGATGGTGTATTTTAGGGATTATGAAAAAATGTAAAAAATGGTTCCTTTGGATTTTTAGCTTGATAGGTTCAAAAAAATTTATTGTAAGATTAGTCTATTTTTTTTGAATGTGTGTACTTTTTTTTGGTTTTGGATGAGGGCTCTTATAGATCCCCTCTTTTACAACTCTCTCTCTCTCTACAGAGATATATATACATATATTTATGTATATGTGTGTGTATAGGTAGGTGTGTGTGTGTGTGTGTGTGTGTGTTAATTTTGAGACGTTTATTTTAGATTTTTATCTATTACATTGATTAAAAAATTATAATTTTTTTCATGGATTTATTGTTGATTGGTCACATATGGTATTGATCTAGTTGCACTATTGCATATATCTTGAAAATACCTTTTCAGAGAAATGAATGGACTCTAATTTCCATTGTGTGCTCAAGATATCACAGTTTTTAATCATCTTCTCTAAGAAAAAATAAAATTTATACGATAATGAAATAAAATAAAATTAAAGTTCAAAACTAACCTATGGCAATTAAATGAATGCCAAATTTAAAGTCAAACATTTTTTTTCAACATCTCAATTTTTTATTTGATAAGGTAAATGCTTTTGACTGGAGATATGAACCGGTTTTGGGACATAACTATGGGCCCAATCCTTGATATAAGCAAAAACACAATAGCGATGAAAAGTAAACAATATTCGCTAAGACTAATAGGACCCCTTCGACAATAAGAACATGACTCAACTAAGAATTATCAAAAATAGCTACAAAATCCCAGATTTCTGCCAAGAGTCAGTAAAAGAGCCAAAAAGGCCCTGCCCCTTTCATGAATCTTCAGCCAAACTACCGAAGAGAACTCAGAAAGAGTGGAAGCTTGCCAAAAAGAGCCTGAAAAGGACATTGTATGTCTAATTTTTGCAAGCTAGAGCCTATTTTCTCTCATACCTTAATGAAAGGTTTTTCATCATCCATTGGGAGTCGTTACGCACCAAGTCTCCAACCTCCATTCTCACCAGTTCTACCTCAAAACATATTTTTTTCTTCTTAGTAGTGGTGCTTACATTAGATTTGGATTTACTAGGCTACAAAGGGGGGGGGAGCAATGAACAAAGCAAGATCGAGCAGAGGGAGGGGGGTGATAAAGGAAAAGAAGTAAGTTGTCAGGGGGAGCAAGGGAAACAAGGGGGCTCCATAGGCGGGGGGCAAAGGAGGGGAGGGCGGAACTTGGTAAAAAATCTCATGATTGTGCCACTTGAAATATTGGCTGGAGGGTCCTTCTTTCCTCTTCCACACCTATTGAGAGGGATGGGAGGGAGACAAGGGAATTGCTGAAGGGCACCATGTCGCCTTGTGGCCCAAAAAATTGCATTGGAAACAACAAAAAAGAAGGCCTCCATAATTGAGAAACCGAGTCCACTTGCTTCTGGATGAAGACAACACAACTAATGGAAAAGGGGCTTGGAAATGTCTACGAGGGCACAAACTCTCACAAATCTGCCATTCAACGAGCTCCCATCTATTTTAACAAAAGAACCCACTTTGTTGACCAATTGCATGAGCAACTCCTCCTTCCCCATAACAAATAACAAGTGGTAAAATCTAATCCAAATAAACGTCGAAAAAATCTTCGCTTCAACCAGATCAAAAAAAAGAGACCACGAGAACAAGAACAAAAACATCATCTCAATTAACAATGCAAAAATATATCAAACAAACTTTAACAAAGAAATTAAGATAACATTCACTATAATTAAAAACAAGAATGAAGATCACTTCTAATAAACATGTTTTTACGATCATTTATTTTAAGACCCCATTTGTCTACATGCTCCATGCATTGATTACCGAAATTCATCCTTCCGAATAGTAGAAACCTTATTATTATTCCATCAATTAAACATTTCTCGTGGAATAGAATATGATGATTTTTTAAAAATCGTATGACACATTTTGCGAGGACTTTGAACGACAATGTCATGGTGTTTTTTTAAATTCGTACGACACCTAAATCAGCGGGATGGATTTATGGTAGGTTTCAAGACTCACATTTAGAGTTCTTTCTCAATGCCCCCCTGATATTCAATATAGGTCTTAAAAGGCATCTCCCATTCCTATTTTTATAACATAATTGTTTTTATTTTAACAATTGCACATCCATTTAATTGTTTGTATGCATTTAATTATTTATATAATTAATATTTTTATTTTAGACAAATTTATGTGAAAGATGTCGAAAGATATCATTGTCGAGGTGTCTCTATTATATTGGATTTGTGACATAAATGAAATAGATATTTTGAAAATGATATATTTGAACATCTTTCATATAAATTTGTCTAAACTAAATAACTTATGAGTACTTGTGAGAATTGTGGGTTTTTTTAACATGTAATATGAAGAATTTCAAAAAAAATTAAATGTGTAATATATATCACATTAAACAACAATGAATAGTCAATTATGTATTATACAAATAACAATGAATAGTCAATGTGTATTCAATTATGTAATAT
This sequence comes from Torreya grandis, assembly GCA_037957365.1. Taxonomy (NCBI): domain Eukaryota; kingdom Viridiplantae; phylum Streptophyta; class Pinopsida; order Cupressales; family Taxaceae; genus Torreya; species Torreya grandis. Next base: position 4,418,477 of record JARHVA010000607.1, on the reverse strand, counting down.
ACATAAGATAAAATGAAAAATTAATAATCATTTAATATTCATCAAAATATATTATTCTACTCCTATTTTTGGGTGTTTGGGTGTTCGGTTATTCGTATCCTCTCTTTTTGCTCCCCCTCTCATTAGATTCTCTATGACTTTTGTGTCCCATATTTCTTGCTCTCTTGAGAGGTGGTGTCCTTTTTGATCATTTTCTTTCTTCTTCCTTTTTACTGTGAGGAATGGGCCCTCGATTGTGTCCCATACCAGTTCATAGCTTCGATCAAAAGCGATTTATCTAATCAAATAAAAATATCCATCAAAATGTGCCATACAAATCATATAAAATGTCAAATAATGAATCATTTTATATCGATAGAAAGAAATTTGTAAATAAGTACATGACATTATTTATCTTCTAAGAACTTCAGTCTCTCCCTCAACTTTGCGTTTGGAAAATTGTTTTTTTTTTTTTTTTTTGGTTCATTTTTTCATAGCGATCATATGTAAATGGTAGCAATATTCTTAGTCATTCCAAGGACTTTACACAAGATATAGACACAAATATTAACCATGTTTCTTTATTTTTTTCTTATATCATTTGTGGCTTTTGAAAGAGTCAAACCTTGTGATTTGTATATTGTTAATGTCCAAGGCAACCACAATGGTAGTTGTTTTTTGTGTCCTCTTTGTATTGGTGTAATTAAAATTATATAACGACTTTCATCTTCAAATAGTATTCCTAGATAATTGTCCAATTGTTTAACTTGAGCATAATCTATGTCGGTGGTTCTGGTGAGGCACTCCCAAGTTTGTATACTACACTTTCAGTATAACATAGAGATCCTTTATAAGATTTGCTTATATCCAGATATTGGAGGTTAACATGGCCAAACTTTCATCCTTAGTAATTAATAAATCTACATCAAATTCATCAATTTTACCACCTATTGGTGCATTGGCATTACCTATTTTGATTGCAATGTTATGTGTAACATAACGTTTCAATGAATGTTTTTTTCTTATGTTTTGGTTATGCACATTATCATTTGTGGTGAACAAATTAATATTATTGTCAAACTCTTCATTAATGGCTCTATCTATTGGACAACAATAATTCATGTCATCAATAACTTTCAATCATCAATATTAGATTTGCATCTCTATGATTTGTGAAAAGTTGACGAAACTTTTATTGGTCCTTATGTTGCATTTCAATTCCTCGCCAAGCAAATCATTTGGTTATTTATGGATATTTATAGTTGACACATTTGATATTAGTTATATTTCTGACTAAGATTGAGATATATGTTATTATGGGATAGTAGGGCATTGCTTAAATATATGATGGTACATTTTAGCATTACTATGAGTTAGTTGTAATGTATGCATTTACATTATGAACATATTGATATGTTATTTCAGTTACATTTTATGTTGTATGTTTATCATGTTGATATGATCTAACTACTTGCATGTTATGAGGTTGACGTAGAAGAACTCATCCCTCAAAGTGTGATGGAGGGAGAACATCATCGGAGAGGGTGACGTAGATGGAGATGTCAGAGGATGACAGAGAACTAGCGAAAATCCTGCACATACCATAGTAGTTAACACATGGTAGAACGTATTAAAAATGATTTACACATGGTGTGTTTGTTTCTACTTGCATTGGAAAGTTAATTTCTATAAATTTGTCAATATAATTAAATAGCTTAATGAATTTGTTTTATGTATTAGGTACGTTTTATCATTAATGCTTGTAGAAATGTTATTAGCATAATTAGATTTAAAAATCTGGAATAAGTAATTTATGAAATTATCATTTAATTTGCTAGTGGTCATAAAAGGTGATTAATTAATTTAGAAAATATAGATTTTTTCTATTTTATGTTAAAAATAAATAAAAATGGAAAAAGCAAAAAATAAAAAATAAAAATAAATGTAAAGACTAAAATTTGGAAAAATTAAAGAGATAAATACATTACAAATGTAACAAAAAGAAAAAAAGGAAATCTAAAATCTAAAAAAAGGGGGTTTACGCCTATTTCATATAGGTAGAAATCAAGAAAGAGAAGGATTATCATAAGTATTTTGGAAGAAGAAGTTAGAAAGGAGAGCAAACAAAGGGGTGTAGCTTAGAAGGAGAAGACACGGAAAATCAACAAAACAATCTTGCTAGGTAGGTGGTGTTGTTTATGCTAAAATTTTTAATATTCCAACCAATGTATTTTATATCGAGAATGTTTTCACATATTTATAACTATGGTGTCACTATTGTTATCCCTATAACATATTTAGTCATATTATATTTAAATTGGTTATATTTTTAGTCCTAAGGCATTGTAGTCTTTGTACACAACCATAAAGTAATGACATCGCTATACCAAACCATGCCATGGTTATTAAACCAATAAAAATTCTAAAACACAACCTGCTAAAGATTTAAGTTGAATGTTGTGTTTATATATAAATTATTATTAAAAATAATACCTGGTTAGCATCGCCTTTATCTTATCCTCAACCTGTATGTTGTTAGCAGAACTACCTAGGGGTGTCGTTGGACTTTAGCAAACATTTTAAACCATTGCAATCATTCTTTATATTGTTGCATGCTTATTTGGTGTCATTGGAATCAATACTTAGTAAATTGAATGAGTGAATAAGTCACCATATATATATATATATATCCAAGCCTTAGGGAATCTTTGTAGTTGACACACCCATACTATTACTTAGTGGCGTCATCGATTATAGATCTATAACATACTCAATGTAATATATATTTAGGGATATGGAATCACCTATATCATCTCTAGCCTATTTTATATGCATGGGGCATCGTTGAGTTTCACAATAATAATACTGGGTACTATAGGCGTCGACCTAGGTTGTGTTAATAGACCAAACTATATCAAAAAACCATTTTATTAAAGATCAAATTTATTAATGTTGATTAATATTCTACATAACGAATGTTACCATAACAGGTATTAGTTAGTTCTTATGAAATTATAAACATGTAGAATATATAACGGATATATCTACGTTGCCTTTATGTTGATCCTCCTATAATAGGTATGTATATGATAAGGTATTATTAGATATAATGGATATCATACATGATCAAATATCATACATGTGGCAAACACGTCAACTCAATATGTATTGCATAGATCAGAATGGATACCTGTGTGCACAAATGGGGTCAATTTATATATATTATAATGTTCAAACAAGTCATCGTTATATAACTTTCATTGCCACTACTATTGAACAAGTCATTGAGTTTTTTTTTTTTTTGGTGTGTGTGTGTGTATGTTAGATGACTATATATATTAGATGAAAATATATTTAGAGATTGTGTATAGGTGTTGCCCTATAACTCTTAGTGTTTGTAAATGGTGTCATTGTTCATATTTAAACAACTATTGTAATAAATTGAGTCATTATATATATTTGATACCCATTATTGAGTCGTTGAAGTTAGCACTCATCTTGTGTAACTTAGCAAAAATGGCATCGTTGAAATTAATTTTAGGTCTTTGTTACGAATCTTTATACACTTGAATTCTCAGTGTATTTTATATAGGGAAATTACCATTCGTAGAGGTGAAACCTTTTACTTTTGAATCTATACTTTTAGTAAAACAATTTAGTAACAAGAAGATTAAAAGTGTAATGAATTACTCTAAGTGAACCCTAATATTAGTTGAATTCATAAATAATAATAAGCGAAAAAGGTTCTTGTATGTACGGGCTCATGTTAGAGAACTATTAACTTTAATGTATATGGACTTATATGGAACATAATCAATCTTTTCAATATTAAACGTTTGAATAATCTCACAAAAATCTCAGCTGGGGAATATTTATAACCACAAGTGTTATATGAGACTAATATAGTGAGAACCTTTCAAGTGTTTGATGAGGCTTGGGAAGGATAAAAAACCCAACAGTTTTCATCATGATAGGTATGGGTTACTTATAACTAACTTGTGAGTTTAAAACATGCGGTGTAAATATAATTTTAAAATAAGTTATAGGTTGCTTAACGAAAAAACATAGGTATCAATGTGCCTAAAAGTGTATATATGTGCATAGGGGTGTATTCCTATGGTTTTATTCCACATATGGATAATAAATTATATTAAGGAATTACGTATAATTAAGTTAATGAATGCATGCATTCAAACCCCTAAAACATAAATAAATGCTAGATTGGATTACTCTATATATATTGTGTGAACTGAGGTTATTTTGAATCTAGCTATTGCATATAAGTGTATGTTTCCATATATTTATGATTAATTTATTAATGTGGTTGTGATAATTAGTAGTTATGTTTTAAAACACTAGATTGTGGTAATATGGGTTATCATAGGGTGTAAAATGTTGAAAATAAATTATGATATTATAATATGTAATTAATTGTGAATTTTTCTAGATGGTATAAACTATAGTCATTATTTCTAGTATGAGATAGATAATAATGTAAGATTCATTCATACATGTTGAGAAAATAAATGTATGCTTTGGTTACTCCTATGTTTAGTATGTTATATGGTGTGTTTGCTACTAGAATGTAAATTAAACTAATCTTGTGGTTAAATTATATTTGACGAATTTGCATTATTGATACTAATTAAGGAGTGATATGGACTTCACTAACTTATTAACATCATAATATTAGATGAAGGTAGTATGATCAAGTGGTGTGTATGAATTTGATTGATCTATAGATTGATTTTATAATATTATTCTTAAAACTTTGGCCAAAGTATGTCTAGTGAGACATTATCATTTCATGAGTATGATTTATAAATTTGTGTGATATCTTGTAATAGATTAGGTTTTCTATGATACATTGCATGTTTAGTTTTAGAAATCATATAACACATGGGTATTTGTTTGTCTCTCTGAATTTCCATGCCATCACTATCTACTCATATGTGAAAGGAGGGCCATTTCCTAATGGGATTAGTGTATGAGATTGTTGGTCCGTGGTTGGTGTGAAAAAACACTTGGATGATGCTCTCCCTCCCCACAACAATACTACTTATCGAAACGACACTTGAGATTACCACAAATACTTGAGTTCGATAACTATGCTCTGGGGGAGCCATGTATCTTATATGTACATTATATTATATTGTACTTATTATTTAATATTGTCATGAAAAATTGTAATTACGTATTATTGTACACTGATAATGGTGGTTGTAGACTTATATTAGTTGTGGTTGACTTAATATAATTACTTTCTATATTTGCATTATGATGTGTTCTCAGGATATCAGAGATCGATGATATATGATGTAATATGATTTGTTCACTATTATCACACTTGGAGTACTTTGTATGATATTTGTTAGATTTTCATGCTATAGTCTATTTTTAGTACATGTTTAATAAAAAAATCACGTATTTCTAGGTAGATACCATTGGGGATGTTACATGTGGTATTAGAGTTACGGCTTGAACTCTAGGACCTAACAAGTCCACTAACATTTTCATATCCTTCTATTAACATAAATAAGGATGGTGAAAGTTAGAGTTTCTAGAGAGGGTCTGTCGAATGCTAATAACATCAACCCTCTATTTGATCGTAGCCAATTTACTACTGAGCAATCAACAAAGATGGACCAGATTATCATAATCATAAATAAGACCAAGGATCAAATTATAGATCTAGAGTAGGTGGTTCATGGTCATGAGAAAGAGAAACAACATGATGAACCTGAAAGGTATCTCATTGAGCAAGAAAACCCTCAGGATGTTAGAGTTTAGGTAGTTATGGAGTTGGCTAGAGACATGAAGAAGGTGAACCCACTTATATTTTATGAGACTATTCCAGATGATAGAGCTGAGGCATGGCTAACATAGATGGAGAAGTATTTTTAAATTCAAAACTACTTTGAGGTTGTCAATGTAATTTGGGGAGCATACCAGTTCATTGGTGAGACAACTATGTGGTGGGCCAACAAGAGGTTAGAAATGAATCTTAATTTGACCACCATCACTTGGGATCAGTTTGTGGTATTATTCAAATCATGGTGGCTCTCAAAGCTTTATTTTAATCAAAAGCTCATAGATTTTTAGAATCTAAAGCAGGGTGACTTGTCGGTGAATGAGTATTAGGAGTAATTCACTACACTATTGAAGTACGTACCTCAGTATCAAGGAGATGAGTGGTTTAAGATTAAGAAGTTTATCATGGGTTTGAGGCCCTAAATCGATGGAGAGGTAGATGTTTATAGACCTTCCACCATGGACCAGGTCTTCGAGAAGGCAATCAAACAGGAGCAAAAGTTGGAGTTTCTTTCACAAACTAAGGATAAGTTCAATAAAAGCTTTAGAAATTATAATTCAACCTTTAAGAATAAGAATTAGAAACAGAGTGTGGAGACTCCAAGAAGTAGTTCAAAAGTCAGAACGCCAAGCTCAACAATGGTTCAGGCAATAAGAAATAGGGCAATGTATCCAAAGACAATTTCAAGGGAAACCAATGGAGTGATAAGAAGGGACCACTAGGTGGTTATTTCATTTGCAAATAAGACCATCATGTTCATGATTGTCCTCAGGATAAGTCAAATGGAAAATGTCCTAATCCTTAATAGGATATTTTTCAATGATGGATTCATACAATAGTCGATAATCAACAAGCCAAATATTAGACAATACCTATACAGCTATCATGTACTTTGTTTGACCATCCAATTTTTATTTGATAGATACAGGAGCCATTGAGTGTTTTATAGATCTTAGGATGCTTAGTAAATTAACTAGAAGAGCTGGTATAATGGTAAATGCATGGTCAGTACAGTATGGGAATGACTCAAAAGTCATGGTTGATAAGTGTTTAGTTAAAGCAGAGGTCAGGTTGATCGAATTCATAATAATTGTAGTCTATATGTGTTTCTAGAAAAAATGTTGGGTTTGCTTCTTAAACGTGAATTTAATTTTTCTATCGACATCATACCTGGTTCAGAACCATAGTCTAAGGCACCATATAAAATGACAACCATTGAGTTGGTTGAATTGAAGGCTTAACTTTATGAATTGTTGGCTAAGGGGTTGATCAGTCTAAGTGTGTCATCATGGGGTGTACTAGTTATCTTTGTTAAGAAGAAAGATGGTACCCTTTGACTTTGTATTGATTATAGAATGTTGAACAAGGCAACCATAAAAAACAAGTATTTGTTACCTTCTATAGATGATCTTTTCGATCAAATGTGAGGAGCAATGATATTTTCTAAGATTAATCTTCAAGTGGTTTACCATCAATTGAGGATTTGGGATGAGGACATTCCAAAAATGACATTCAAAACTCGGTACGAGCACTATGAATTTATGTTATCATTCGAACTGACTAATGCTTCGACAACATTCATGAATCTCATGAACAACATATTCAGAGATTACCTTGATCACTTTGTTTGAGATTTTCTAGATGACATTCTTATCTACTCAAATAATGAAGAGGAGAACCTTCAACATCTAAAATTGGTTCTATAATGTTTCCAAAGCATAAACTATATGAAAATTTATCTAAGTGTGCATTTTCCAAGAAAGAGTCCAATACTTAGGACACATTATCTCTATAGATGGTATCTCAGTAGATCTAGGAAAGATTAGAGTCATTATGGAATGATCAACACCAAAAATGTGCATGAAGTAAGAAGCTTCACTAGGTTAGCAGGCTACTATAGGAAGTTCATTTCAAAATTTTCCAAGATAGCTAATCCAATTACTTCCTTGCAACAAAGAACCACAAATTTGTTTGGTCATAGAAGTGTGAAGTAGCTTTCCAAAAATTGAAGAAAAGGCTTACGTCAGCACTAGTGTTAAGAGTTCATGACCCCAATGGTCAATTTTTAGTGATCACAGATGCATCAAGGGATGGACTAGGAAGAGTCCTTATGTAGGACAGTGTAGTAGTGGATTATGAGTCATGAAAGGGACATCCATATGAGGTGAATTATGTCCCTCATGATTTAGAACTTGCAACAATTATTCATGTTTTATAAGCACGGTGGCATTACTTGTTGGGAAAACTTTTTGAGCTTAAGATAGATAAATTGGAACTTGAGTATATTTTTACTTGTATGCACTTAAATCCACTCGATTACAGTATCATTACTAATATTTCTATTAGTCGACACTAATTTCGCTTATCTAATTTATCCCCTTTTAATCTCATTAATTTATCCCCCCTTCTTAGTCATCTATATAATATTCCCCCTTAATATTTCTTCATCTACTAACCTTATTCTATCCCACTTCATGATTAATTCACCTAATCATCTCTTTATCTTAATCCAACCCCACTTACCTGTTATTTGAGAAATTTAAATTCTCATGACTCACCTACCCACATACTAGCCTATTCTTAGGCTCTCCTACACCCCTAGTCCCTAACCACTCACATAATCCCTATCTAATCCCCCATCTAATCATCATTAACCCAAAAAGGACTCTAGAACCTTCCAAATCTAGAACCTTCTTTATTCTCACCATCCTCTATAGAAGCCTCTAAATCTAGAGGCTTCCAAAGAATTTTAAATTCCTTAAATAAACCTCAACCCTTGATCTCCTCCAACCAACTTTCAATCTCATCCATTGATTTCTCCTTCCAAAATGTATTCAAACAAGCTCTATCCTCCATTTGAGCCAACTAGCAACCAAGCATTAAATCCATGTCCATTAATCAATCATCAACATCATTGATTGAGCAACATCACTATGTCAGGTTTTTGAGTCAAGGTAAACAATCTTATCATCCTATCTTTTTATTCCATTTGATCTTGGTTTAGAGCATTTAGCTTTAGGATTTAAGTGTAGGGTTGGATAGTTTATTCATCTAATTGCATTTAGATTCTAATGGATCTAGACTATAATTTAGTGGTTTGATATTTGGGTTTGAATTTGCATAGCTAAATCCATATTATGCTAAAAAATCCTTCTACAAAATGATGACCATAATGGGAGAAAACCCACGATCTCTTGATTTAACCTATTCGATTTGATGTGTGATGATGACCTTGATGGTAAAAAAGAGAGGATAAGTGGCTATATATCCAATAATCTCTGTGAATAGACATCTCCAAGTATTGGAAAGAATGTAGGTGGGATTTATAAAACCATTTTGATCCCTTTTTTTTCATTGAATTAAGTGTAAAATCGTAATTTGTGACTTTATTGGCTAAAATAGACACTTTGTTAGTAACTTTGACTGATTGAGTGAATATATTAGGTTGTGTTGAAATAAAATTTAATCTAACTCTATCCTATCTTATTTGAAGTCTATTTTATCTCAGTGAGATTTTAGATCTTTGTTCTGGATTATTGTAGTCATATAAAATGTCCAAATTGGTAGTTTGAGTGTGGCTTATGAGACCTCATCCATAGGTCCTTTTGACATGATTTTGTGACCCTTATAAACACCTTCTTTATCATTACCAGTCATCTAAAACCTTTTAAACCCTGATTCCACTTCAATCAGATAGTATTCCCTGTGCCAATCCTATTCCATAAGCCCTGAGCCTGTAGGATAGGAGCAGCAAATTTGGACTACAACATCAGAACCTAAAGTGTCCCATTTTTGGTGCTCTTGTCCATTTTCACTTTAAGCCCTAACGGTCATTTTCATCTGGTCCTTATCCTTAATTAGGTCAGCTTAGCATGAATACATCTGACCCATGACTAGTTATTCTCTATAAAAGCCCACTCAAAGCTCATTTACAAAAGGAGGTGACCAAACTTACAAAGCAAGCAAGAATACAAAAAAAGCACTAAGGCAAACTTCCTTATTATCTACACACAATCACCCAACATAGCTGTAAACCTACTTAAATCCTCACACCAGTCCCTAGCCACCTCAAACACTATCAAATTGGGATTTTGCATTTACGTCACACTATTGCACAAAACATACTAGGTGGGAGAACTACATATGGCTTGATCCCTCTTCAGAGTATTGGTATGTATGAAAATACACACACAAGGGGTGTGGATTACACGTTAAGTATATATTACACACTAACCCCCCCTCTTTCTTTCTCAAGTGATTCAAATATCATTTTATCAAGCATAATGGAGGGTTAGGGTTTTGAAGACAAAATCAACTCTACAGTGAGTTTCATTAGCAACCAGCACTCAATTTTTCATAGGTAGGCTCACATAGGTACAACATACCTACCCAAAAAGTTTTAGGTCTCTATGATTAGTTTAGAAAACAATGACAAGAATGGATAATAATGTCTAACACCAAAGCATCCACTTTTCGATGCTCCTATCCTTTCATCGAACGAAAGCCAAATTCAGGTTTACGATACCTTCCCAATTTTGCACAACCATTTTTAGCCTCTGTATCAATTGTCTCAGTCTATTTATAGCTAAGTTATATTTCTCTCTATTTATTTTTATTTTTAGAAAGGTGTAAAAGATAAACAATTGCACAAATCAAGACTGCAATTATTGTTATATTTTGTATTGATTTATTAATCTAGACCTTTAACTAAAATATGATTAAAACTCCATTATTCCCAAAAAAATTAAATCATTTGGTGAACTCGACTTACTTTGCTTTCACATAAAAACTCTAAAAACCCTAGGAAAAATTCTTTGCTAATTTTAACAATAATCTTCTGATTTTTCTTGCATATATAAATCAGAATTTCACATTGATTTTTAAAATTTACCATAGTAATTTTTAAAATTATTTATTTCAAACCCTAGTTGTCTATACTAGGTCTCAGTATTTTCAAACCCTACCCTAGGGTTTCAAATTTAAAATTTTGATCTTTGCACATTGGACTGAATATTCTAATTTTATTAATCATGATTTACTTATGCAAAGTTTTCTAGTTTCTCTTGAATGTTTGTTTCTTTTCATTTGACATGAATTTAAAAATGGCATAAATACATATGTACATGCTATTTTAAGACCAGTTCAAATATATGTCATATTCATTACTTATGTAACACGTTATCTCTTTATTATGTGTAATTCAATTAAGAACAAAATACTTACATACTTAGAGGATCCATTACATAAACTAATAACCACCTGTCAAGTTTCAATGTCATATCTTATGCACAGGAAATAATTTCCTTCTCCTCCTCTCCCCCAAGAGGGTGATAACTACTTTCCCTCTAACCAGGTCCATGCTATCACCCCTCCAAAATGTGAGGCAACGTATATTATTGTTCCTAATGCATACATTCAACCTATAGCTTCTTCAAATCCTATTCAACATATGTGCTTACATGTTCAATCAAAAACAACTAGCGTTTGCACTTATGAGACTATATGAGCAAGTTAATTTGAAATTCGCAAATGCAGAATCAACTATTACATGAAAATATCACGACATTGGAAAATTAGATTACAATATAAAAGCCTCAAAGGCACCCTAATGCCAATCATGTATATGCACCTTCACTTAGTCAATTGGTTGGAAGCAATATTACATATCAAAACAAGAAATCACAATAAATTAAATCTATAATTAGTGGTTAAAAACTCATTCAAAGATCAAATTAAAATTCAAGTGAGGTACTATGGGAAATGATTGAATCTAAGTTGATCAAACTACCTCCTCTACATCCAGTGAGAAGATCCAAATATTATTGTGCATATCATAGAATGCATGGGCATCAGACAGATTCATGTTTGACATTAAATATATATATATACAATAGATAATTACTAATGAATATCCTATACAAGATAAACCAATCAAGTAATCCATAGTGACACAGGGACACATTCACAAAGGGTTAAATTCAGAAATAGTACAAAAGTGGTTACCAAAGCATAACTTTGAACAAAAAAAGGATCAAAAAGCAAAATCAGAGAAAGAAACAATACCACAAGCAAATGTAAAGCATGAAAAAGATGCAAATCTATCTCTCCAAAATGAGGCTCAACTTTCAAAGCAGTATGGGTTTGGTCAAAAATATCTACAACAGTTTGATTATCAAGATCAAGGGTTGGGCAAGCAGGCTCAAGGCATCACTACTCCTATTCTAGTAGTTGATAATATTTGTCACCAAGGTTTGGGATTTATTGAACATCCCAAGACAAATTATTCACATACATAATTCATCAAAGATAAATATCTTGATACAACAAAAGTCAACACTAGCCTTCCATTGGTTCAAAATCAAGATGATAATGATGAGTGGAATAATATAGGTTATTATGATTTCCAAGATAAAAATAATGAATCTAAATATTCATAGTCATATTCCCAGCCATTACCTCATGCTTCACAATCACGCATGATTCTTTTGTTGGATACATGACACCATGATAGGTAGTCTCTTCTGAGACTCATCGATTAATATCATTTTTTCTCAGCTTACTTGTACATAGTTTTTTTTTGCTTACTTGTATATGATTTATTTCAAAATACCAAAAACAATATAACATGTCAAAATATAGAAAAATTCAAATAACTCAAAAACACCAAAAACTTCTCAATTGCATGCATTATCCATGTTTTACATTTCTACTACCGTGTTATACTTACATTTTGCTATTGTTTGTCTATTTATCTACATTACCATGCTTCACTTGATCTTATTTGAGTGTGTGCAGTGACACCCAGATCCTTGATTTCTTCACTGTACCCATTGAGGGGGCATCCTACTTTTACATTTGAAACATACATAGAGATATCTACCCACTGGGGGTATCTTCACATGACTACATTATCTAGTTTATGTCATTCCTACACCACATACTCTAGTTATCATGTTGATGTACATTACTTACTAGCGTACACAGATTATTCTATCGGCACTCATTACTATATAACACTTGTGTATTTTTTAGAATCTATCTAGTCTTGTACTACATGTTTTGCATACTTTCACTTCTTGCTTTGATTAGTTAGATGCAATAGTATTTCCAGCATTTACATGCCTTCTTTTCTTACTTTGAGTAGCTAGATGTGATTGCATATCTCAGTGCTTATTTTGTTACTTATGTGTGCCTCAGGACATTTGCCAATATCCTTTGCTTGTACTCTTGTATGTGCTTATGGCCATCATGTCAACCTTGTTTGTTTATAATTATATGTGTATATGGGCATTTGAACATGCCTTGTATTCTTGTTTTTCTTAGTTTGATTGACATGTGCCCATATCCCTTATTTGCTTGGCCCCTTGGCGTCTTTTGTATGCTTCTTACTTCTTGCCTTATGTGCTTATTTGCTTATTTATTTATCAATTATTTATAATGCCATGATCCACATCATGCATTATCTTGCCTTCTTGGATGCCATGATGGACATCATGCTCCATCCCTCCTTAACAACTAACCAAATTTCTAGTTTCAGTTTAGTATACTGCACATGCTATTATATTATTACATCTATCTAAGCATACCCTTATTGATATAAAAATCTCCAATACAAACTATGATTTATCTTGAGACATCTTTTGGATTATCATTGTTATATCATGTATTGAATAGCATAACACACTTACATGGGTCTTTCTTCTGAGGGCAGTCATTGCAAGATCTTCATTCCTACCCTTAAAAGAGGGGGCAACAAACAGGTGTTTTATCAAGAGATCAAAGCCTTCTACTAGCCAAAAATCAGTTTTCAAAACACTCAGAATTGTAATCAAAATTTAAAACACATAGAACAGAGCAAAAAAATAGTGATGAATATAGAACAATCATCAGAAATAGTAAATAACAAGAGTGCTAGAATTAGATAACAGTGCCAGACACCAAAGTGTCCACTTTTCGATACTCCTATCCAAATAGCCAAGAACCCATAAATTTCAAAAATAGATAGAAAGGTAAGGTCAATTACAATTTTATTAGCTACAGTTTAGTTTAGATTGGGTAGCTTCAGTATAATTTTACTCATATTATCCAAATATAGGGGGCATCATGCACAACATGATGGCTCTTGCTTCTAATTTTAGATTGGGTAGTTGGTAAAACTTCTAGATCAGAATCCATGTTTCAGACACTAGTGATTAGAGGCAATATGCACTCCAAATTTGCCTTCTTTTCTTTCTAATTCATTATATTACCCAAGTATACTCAGTAGTTGCATGCCTTATTCCATCTACAGGTGGTTGGCATCATTTCAAAGTGGCTTTCATAAAAGCTTAGTTCTCAGTTTTGGAGTGGCTTTCATACAAGCATAATCTCCACCTTTCAGAGTGGCCAAGATTGGCCTAGTTCTCACTACACATTTGACTATCCATGCCACATTATCATATTAAAAAGCATTCATGGGCTTCATGATCCATCTCATAAGACACACATTCATACCATTATCAATTTATGGCTTCACTACATAGTGGGTAATGATGGAGCCAAAGGAATAACTAGCCTTTGTATTCTTGAGCCACGTACTCAGAGGGATTGGACACGTAGTCCAAACATTGATTAACATATGCATGATCACATAGCTTCACTACATAGTGAGTGATGATGAAGCCAAAGGGTTAGCCTTTGTATTATTGTGTCACCTTCAAAGAATTGAACACTCAGCTATGTTTATGATATTACTCTTAGTACAACACATACTCAACATAACTCAACATCATAATAGGTTTTGTATTGGTTTGCATACCCATTGAGGTGTATTCATTCCTTTATCTTCCTCTCTCTTTTACCTAGCCTTTGTACGTTCTTATTTTAGACATAGTGTGTCTAGTAAGAACTGATCTACTCTTTGTTTTCTCTTAAATTTACACTTCACACTATGCTCTCTCTATGCACACTCAACATCACACATCTTCATGGGCTTCACCCTTGTAGGTAAGTTTAGGTATGCTTTTTATTTTTATTTTATCCTAGCATTTCACTTTGTTGTATCACTAGAATAAAGGGGGGGGCAAATATAGTCATATAAAATGTCCAAATTGGTAGTTTGAGTGTGGCTTGTGATACCCCATCCATAGGTCTTTTTTGCATGTTTTTGTGACCCTTCTAGACACCTTTTTGCTCATTACTAGTCATCTAGAACCTTCTAAACCCTGATTCCACTTCAGCCAAATAGTATTCCCTATGTCAATCATGTTCCCCCAGGTCTTGAGCTTGTAGGACAAGAGCATCGAATTCAGACTACAGTGTCGAACCCCAAAGTGTCATGTTTTCAGTGCTCCTGTCCATTTGCACTTTGAGCCCCAATGGTCATTTCCATCTCATCCTTATCCTTAATTAGCTTAGCTTAGCAGGAATACATCTGACTCATGACAAATTATTTCCTATAAAAGCCCACTCAAAGCTCATTTATAAAAGGAGGTGACCAAACTTACAAAGCAAGCAAGAATACAAACAAAGCACTAAGATAAAATTCCCTATTTGCTACACATAATCACCCAACATAGTTACAAACCTACTCAAATCCTCATACCAATCCCTAGCCACTTCAAGCACTATCAAATTGGCATTTTGCATATGCATCACATTGTTGCACAAAACACACTAGGTAGGAGAATTACATATGGTTTGATCCCTCTTTAGAGTATTGGTATGTAGGCAACATGCCCTCACAAAGGGTGTGGATTGCATGTTCAATACATCTTACAGACTAACCCTCCTCTTTATTTCTCAAGTGATTTAAATATCATTTTATCAAGCATAATGGAGGGTCAGGGTTTAAAAGATAAAATTAGCTCTACAATGAGTTCCATTGACAACTAGCATTCGATTTTTCACAGGCAGTCTCACACAAGCACACTACAACTACCCATAAAGTTTTAGGGCTTTGTGATTAGTTTGGACAATAGTGGCAAGAATAGACAACAATGCCAAACACCAAAGCATCCACTTTTTAGTGCTCCTGTCCTTTCGTTGAACAAAAGTGAGATTCAGGTTTATGACACCTTCCTAGTCTTACACAACCATTTTCAACCTCTATATCAGCCATCTCAATCTATTTCTAGCTAATTTATATTTCTCCCTATTTATTGCTATTTTTATAAAGGTGAAAAAGATAAAGAATTGCACAAATTAGAACTGTAATTATTATTATATTTTATACTAATTTATTAATCCAGACCCTTAACTAAAATAGGAATAAAACTCTATTATTCCCACAAAAGTTAAATCAATTATCAAAGTCATTGGATTAAAATAAGCAAGATATTATGAATATAGTAATTTTGAGGTTTTTAATTTATTCATTTCCACGCTAGTTCTGATTCAAATATATTTTTGTCTTTGGTCTGTGTACAAAGCCACAACCAAAATAATGATTATGTGATATCTTTGGAAACAACTATTTCCTCTATTTGATCAATTAATGAAGGGTAAATAATCACTCTATCCATTTTTTGATCATGCTTGTGATAAGAAATTCATGATGTATTTAAAGCTTGATCAAGGTTATATAGTTTATCTTTCTACACATGTTTTAAACCTTAAAACCACAAGCCATCTCAATTTTCCTTTATTCGAGTAGACGTAGGGTTTGGTGTGACTATGTGGTACACCAGGTGCCTTTCCAAAGTGCTTCACAGCCTCATGATGACTCTTAGGTCCACATAGAAGGTTTTATCCCAATGGTGATCATAGAGCAAACATTCCCCTACTGTGAAAACTCAGGCCCTAGTTATCTTTGTGAATCAAAGAGCCACAACCTTTAAAACTGGTAGCTCATAAAGTCTTTTATCGTTAGTAATAGTATCGACTAACATGATAATATTATCCTCCTTCCCATTCATATAATGTACTAAAGAGAAAGAGGTAACGGTACTTTGAGGATCTTACTCACAAAAAATCATTTCTAAACCACCATATTGAAACTGTTATTAGTTCTTCTTACCATAAACATGTAAATGTTTTACAATATATCATCGCTCTTAAGAGTGGTATACATTGACTTCTTGCCCTTCCATCCTAATTTCAAATCAACACCCATTTTTTTGAATAATTCACATGCAAGGCTAGGAGTATGTTGGCAAATAACTGATTGGACGTCTATCCATTACATTTGGTGAAATAGTGTTGATACCCCATGCAGATACCCATGTCTTATATATCTTACAATGATCACATTCCATGAGAAGCCATATCATTCTCTCATGTCATTGAAAACTTTATGAATGTTTACCAAACTCATGCACTTGTTATACATATTGATAAGTTTATTTTGAAAAGTTGTGCACTAAGAGAGTGGATTCATTTACGTTGGGAAAACTCATTCTGGTAAGGCATGTCTATGGTTTTTGCTTGAATATATAACAAAACTAATTCTTTAAATGTTTTATTGATGACTGCAACAATGTCATGGTGTTTTTTTAGTTCGTATGACACCTAACTCAGTGGGATTTATGGTAGATTTCAAGACTATCACATATAAAGTTCTTTCTCAATGCCCTTGTAATCTTTAATATATTTCTTAAAAGGCATCTCCCATTCCTAATTTTATAGTATTGTTGTTTTTATTATATTTTAAGAATTACATATCCACCTAATTATTTGTATGCATTTTATTATTTATATAATTAATATATTTATTTTAGATAAATTTATGTGAAAAATATTGAGAGATATAATTGTTGAGGTGTTTATATTATATTAGATTTGTGACATAAATCAAATATATACTTTGAAAATGATATCTTTGAATATATTTTATATAAATTCATCTAAAATAGGTAATTTAGGAGTACTTGTGAGTATTGTGGTGTTTTTAATATATAATATGAAGAATTTCATAAAAATTTAAATGTGTAATATACATCACATTAAACAACAATGAATGAAATATTTATAAATCATCCAAATGTGTAATATACATAAGATAAAATAAAAAATAAGGAAAATTTTAGATAGAAAATAAGATTGGAGAATAGTGACCTTGATTTTTTTATGGAGGAATTTGAGGATTTGTGATGGCTGGATAGAGCGCAGAGGGTGGAGGTGGGAAACGATGACTGTGAAGTGTATCTAGATGGAAAAAAATTCACAAATCCTTTCTACACCTATAGAGAATTATGTTAGTCTTAGATTTTAAGAGAAATGAATATTTTTGCTCATGGCCTGGTGGAGGTACCTTTAGGCCATGTTAGTTATCATTTTCCCCCTCAGAAGCCTTATAATAGTGGCAGGGGTTTGGAAGCGACAAAATTCACAAAGGAAAAGAAGTGGCTTGTGTAGGGATTTTAAGAGGAAAAGAAATGGCTCAAGGAATCTCAACCCCATGATCAATGGCCAGTGTCCCTATTTTAGGGGGACATAACTCTTTAGTTGGCCAAGGTTGCACTAGACATATGTCTTTTAAAGGATTGTTTGGATCAGATTTTAAAAGAGATGGGAAGTATTTATCTTGTGGGTAAATTTTTTGGTATGTGCATATCTTTAACTAAGATTAATTAATGGACAGAATCCCCTTGGAAGGATCTTGAGTGCCTCTTTTTTACTCTATTATCAAAAGTTTTTTTCGTAATTAAATTTCTCTTAGTGATGGATGACGATTTTGTTTGAAATAATGGGCCTTGGTTTCATGGTAT